>JAODXP020008333.1:75000-90000 GCA_027497455.2 Sardinella longiceps | reverse complement strand
CTAATCCCTAAAATCCCCGCTGTCCCCCTAGTCCCTAATCCCTAATCCCTAAAATCCCCGCTAGTCCCCCTAGTCCCTAATCCCTAAAATCCCTGCTGTCCCCGCTAGTCCCTAAAATCCCTGCTGTCCCAACTACAAACTCTATTTTTCGTGTCCAAACCATTTTCTCTTCTTGTTTTTTCCCTTTATTTTTGTGACAGACTCTCATTTGCTTTCAAACACATGATCCCAACTTTGATACCCTTGCACAAGCGCAAAACTGGCCATTCTCTCAGGAGAGGGGCCTTCCACCTCTTCAGCAGCTAATTATATTTTACAATGGAACAAATATCAAATATGATAAGGGACTGTAACACAATGTCATGCCAATAAAGCATCATTGAATTGAGAGAGAAAGACAGAGAGAGAGAAAGTGAAAGAGAGAGAGAGAGAGTGTGTGTGTGAAAGTGAGAGAGAGAGAGAGAGAGAGAGAGAGAGAAAGTGAGAGTGAGGGTATTTCAGCACCTCAAAGTTCTCGAAGCCAAAGATGTCGAGAATGCAGATGGAATGGAAGTTGCTGTCTCCATGGATACGTTTGTTGAGAGCGCGGAGGATCCAGTCAAAGAGTCTTGAGTACAGAGCCATGGCCAGGGAATCACGTGAGTCCTCCGCCTGTAGACACACATAGTTAGAGTGTGTGTGTGTGTGTGTGTTAGTCTGGAGTACAGAGCCATGGCCAGGAATCACGTGAGTCCTCCGCCTGTAGACACACATAGTTAGAGTGTGTGTGTGTTAGTCTGGAGTACAGAGCCATGGCCAGGAATCACGTGAGTCCTCCGCCTGTAGACACACATAGTTAGTGTGTGTGTGTGTGTGTGTGTGTGTGTGTGTTAGTCTGGAGTACAGAGCCATGGCCAGGGAATCCCGTGAGTCCTCCGCCTGTAGACACACATAGTTAGAGTGTATGTGTGTGTGTGTGTGTGTGTGTGTTAGGTTGGAGTACAGAGCCATGGCCAGGGAATCACGTGAGTCCTCCGCCTGTAGACACACATAGTTAGTGTGTGTGTGTGTGTGTGTGTGTGTGTGTGTTAGTCTGGAGTACAGAGCCATGGCCAGGGAATCACGTGAGTCCTCCGCCTGTAGACACACATAGGTAGAGTGTATGTGTGTGTGTGTTAGGTTGGAGTACAGAGCCATGGCCAGGGAATCCTGTGAGTCCTCCGCCTGTAGACACACATAGTTAGTGTGTGTGTGTGTGTGTGTGTGTGTGTACCTGTTCTACAGTGAGAGGCGTACTGATGATTTCTCCTCTCAGCATCATGGATCTCTGGGTCAGGACCTCAGACAGCACAGTGGAGTCCACACACAACATGCCAGCCAGCTGCACTAGGACTACACACACACACACACACACACACACAGTAACACACACACACACACACACGTGTTAGCCAGCTGCCCTAGGACTGCACACACACACACACACACACACACAGTAACACACACACACACACACACGTGTTAGCCAGCTGCCCTAGGACTGCACACACACACACACACAGTAACACACACACAGTAACACACACACACACAGTAACACACACACACACACTGTAACACACACACACACAGTAACACACACACACACACACACACACACACACACACACACACGTGTTAGCCAGCTGCCCTAGGACTGCACACACACACACACACACACACACACACGGCACCTTCGTCTCACACACACACACACACACATACACACACACGGCACTTTCGTCACACACACACACACACACACACACATGGCACCTTGGTCACACACACACACACACATACACACACACATGGCACCTTCGTCACACACACACACACACACACACACACACACACGGCACCTTCGTCTCCAGATGGATTAGGGTTAGGATGGATTAGGGTAACTTGGGCATTGTACACACACACACACACACACACACACACACACACACACACACACACACACACACAGAGGTATTGTAGCTAGGGTTAGGGTAACTTGGGTAACTTGGGTACTGTACACACACACATACACACACACACACACACACACACACAGAGAGAGAGAGAGAAACACACACACACACACAGAGGTACTGTAGCTATGGTTAGGGTAACTTGGGTAACGCGCGCACGCGCACACACACACACACACACACACACACACACACTGGTACAGTACAAACACAGTGTGTGTGTGTGTGTGTCTCCTGGTTCAGACGCTGGTTATCTCTTGCCTCGACTATTGCAACGCTCTTCTAGCAGGTCTACCAGCCTGTGCGGTGAAACCCCTACTGATGATCCAGAAGGCTGCTGCACGCCTGGTCTTCAACCAGCCAAAGAGAGCACATGTCTCTCCACTGTTCAGGGAGCTCCACTGGCTGCTCGCATCAAATTCAAGTCACTAATGTTGGCTAACAGCAGTGGTTCTCAAACTTTTTCTATCATTCCCCACATTGGAAGGCATAGAACTTTCACGCCCCACCTGGAAGGCTCAATTTGCGCACAATATATGTATCTTAGTGGGGAATACTTTGCAAGTACAGGATTTTTGTCAATGTTAGAATTTTCATGTTTCATGTAGTAGTTGGAAAGCTCAATTCACTGTCATGCGCACATATCTGACAAGTAGCTGTAAATTGGGGGGGCATGGTGCCATAGATCGCAAAGAGATGTCTCGCGCCCCACCTGCCATGTGTCTGCGCCCCACAGTTTGAGAAACACTGGCTTACAGAGTACTGGATGGAACTGCTCCAGTCTACCTGAAAGCCATCATCAAACCATATGCTAACCTCCAATCGCTTCACTCAACCAAGGATCGCTGCTTAGAACGACCAGCACCCCGCACAGGTCAATCTAGGCTCTTCTCATGCATCGTTCCAAACTGGTGGAATAATCTTCCCAAGACTATCAGAACAACAGGCACTCTCTCTACTTTCAAGAGACTCTTGAAGACCCAGCTTTTTCAAGAGTATCTTTTGTCCTAATTCCTTAAATTACTTGGAATGCACTGACCAAGCAATTCTAAACTCTTGCACTTGCTCTCCTATTAGCAAATGGCACTCCTAGTAGGCACTTACTTGTATTGTGTTGCAGCTTGATTGTTATCCCTCTTTTGTAAGTCGCTTTGGATAAAAGCGTCTGCTAAATGCATAAATGTAAATGTAAACACACACACACACAGGGGTACAGTACACACACGCTGTAACACACACACACACACACACACACACACACACACACAGGTACTGTACCTGTGCCGGAGCTGACTTGAGCGCCCCCTGCAGTCAGAAACTGGATGTTGCCAGTGAGGAGAACAGCAGACAAAACCTGAAGAACACTCCTTACACACACCTCTGACACACACCTCTGCAGACCACTCTATTACACACACACACACACACACACACACACACACACACACACAGAGAAATATATAAAAACACTCCTCACACACACCTCTGACACACACCTCTGCAGACCACTCTATTACACACACACACACACACACATAAAGTACACATAAAGTATATACAGTAAGAACACTCCTGACACACTCCAGACAACACTCTATTACACACATACACACACATACACACAGGTTTACTCACCAAAACCTGTTGGAAGTTGAGCTTGTCATCGATGGTGCTGTCCGTCACACAACCAGACTGACTGAGATACTGATAACTCTCCACTGGGAATAAACACAGAGACTCTATAGAGAGAGAGAGAGAGAGAGAGAGAGAGAGAGAGAGAGAGACTGACTGAGATACTGATAACTCTCCACTGGGAATAAACACAGAGACTCTAGAGAGAGAGAGAGAGAGAGAGAGAGAGAGAGAGACTGACTGAGATACTGATAACTCTCCACTGGGAATAAACACAGAGACTCTATAGAGAGAGAGAGAGAGAGAGCGAGAGACTGACTGAGATACTGATAACTCTCCACTGGGAATAAACACAGAGACTCTAGAGAGAGAGAGAGAGAGAGAGAGAAGATCGAAGACTCTATCAATAAAAATCAATTCTGGGATATGTGGAATAATTTGAGCGTGAAAGAACCAAAAGATATACCCATCAAAAACGGAAACATTTGGATCGAACATTTTGAAAATCTTTACAGTGAAATACAATTAAAAGAAACCAATCAGAGCCAGATCAAACAAAAGCTACAAAATTTTGAATTTGCATTTAAAGATGCAACTTCCACTTGATTTCCCCATTTTCATTGAAGAATTATTCCAAAAAATAAGATTTTTAAAGCCCAATAAATCCTGTGGGCCCGACAGCATCAGGAGTGAAATGCTTAAACATTGCACACCTGAAATGCACAGTGCTATGCTCAAATTATTCAATCTTGTTCTAAGTTCTGGCTGTTTTCCTGACATCTGGAATCAAGGAATCATTACCCCAATTCATAAAAGTGGAGACAAATTGGACCCTAACAATTACAGAGGTATCTGTGTGAACAGTAATCTGGGGAAGGTATTTAGTAGCATATTGAATGAGAGAATCCAAACCTTCCTTAACAAGCACAATACTCTGTGCAAAAAATCAGATTGGCTTTCTTCCAAACTACCATACTACAGATCACATTTACACCCTACACACCCTAATCAACAAACATGTAAAAGAGAAGAAAAATGGAAAAATATTCGCCTGTTTTGTGGACTTTAAAAAAGCATTTGACTCTATTTGGCACACTGGATTATACTACAAACTTTTAGAAGCTGGTGTAGGGGGTAAAGCATATGACCAGTGTTGTATAAAGTACTGGACTAGAGGAGTGGAGTAGAAGTAAAAGTACCATACCTAAAAAGTGACTTAAGTGGAAGTTGAAGTGTTCTTTAAAGATTATACTTAAGTGGAAGTATTAAAGCATTCAAAATGTTTTGTACTTAAGTATTGCAAGTAGAAATATTCAAAAAAATCCTACTTAAGTACTGAAAGTAAAAGTAGAAGTACTGAAGAAGTACTGTGTATACAAAAAAGCAGTCAAAAGTTGGAAAATCCTATTGTTTTTATTTAAAACAGTTAAGGGCACAATTTTGCCGAATCAGCAGTACAAGGATATTTGATTTTTATGGGAAAAAGACAAACAAAAAACGTAATTGTCTTTAACTAGGTGGTAGCCAAGAATATGGCTGAGTGACAAACCAGAGCAAGTTAAGCCTAATGGTAAACCTTCAAAAGGTTAACCACTGCCTCCAGGTTAACCTACTCCAGTTTGTCCCTTAACCATCTACTTGGGTACATCCCTTCCAAACTATTGCATACAATAAATCAGTGTTTTGAAAGTTACATTTTCTTTTCAAACCATATCACAGCAACCAAAAATGTCAAAAGGTCAGAGGGGTATTGCAAGAATATGGCCAAGTGACATCAACCAGGGCAAGTTGAGCCTAATGGTTAACTTTCAGCAGGTTAACCACTGCCTCCAGGTTAACTTACTTCAGTTTGTCCCTTAACCATCTACTTGGAATACACCCCCCCCCCCTTCCCCTCCACACACCATCAATTCATGCAGAAAACAAAAGTGATAGCACCTGACAACTCTGAGCTCTTAAGTCAAGTATGTCTTGTATTGTATATATTGTATTTTTTGGACGTTACAACTTTTGTCACAGCAACTAAAAACAAATGTCAAAAAGGCCAGAGAACATGGCCAAGTAACAAAACAGGGCAAGTTAAGCCTAATGGTTAGCCTTTTAATGGAACAGCCCAAAGCATCACAATGCCTAAGGGCTCTTACAGCAGCAGGTTAACCACTGCCTCCAGGTTAACCAACTAGCTTAACCCCCCCCCAAAGAACATGACAACACCTGAGGTCTTTCAAAAAAGAGCATCCCTCCCTTCTATTCCCTGCTTTCTACATCATCCCCTTCTTAAACTGGTATGCATAAATCAGTTTAGGGGGTTAGAAACCTTTTGTTTAATCTCAGAAGTAGTTGGTTTTCAAAATTGGAGTCATTCAGCCTTGCTCTTCTTGGTCTAAAGACTAATCCTGCGATACTAAAAAGCCTCTCGCAGGCTGCTGACGCTGGAAGGGGTGTGTTCAACTTAACAGACAACTTGCAGACAGCAGGAAAAGATTTGAGCAACTCCATGTTATCTGCTGAACAGGACAAGTATGCATCTAGCTGTTTGGCACTGTCTTGTGCTTTTGAACCCTTCATGCCAGAAAAAAAGTCGTCTTCATCAGATGAACTCGACTCAACGTCACCAGACTGCAATGAGAAGTCTTCAATATGTTGTTTGATATAGTCCATTCCTAAAATATGAAAAGTACATTATAAACATCATCCAGTCATGAACATAACCACAGATTCAATATGACATTGTCTAATGGAAATGATTGCTTTAGACAGGCTAAGAAAGGACAATGAAACTACTATTCAGGTTGGCAAACATTTTGCACATTTAATCATGCAGATCTTAGCTGAAAGTGTTCTCTTCCTTACCCATTTTGATTGTCTCATTCTCCTGTGTCCAATTCGTCCGGAACTTTGGAAGCAGAATAGCAGCAGCCACCAGCTCGGGGTCTTCCATCATGGGGCCAAAGCGGTCATCAATGCCCACCTGCAGAGCATCGACGAGGGGCTTGCAGTACTTCAGCGGTAGCTTGATCCGGTCCAGCTTATTTTTCAGGAGCTTGATGGTTGGGAGCAGCCACCCCATCTGGACATTGGTTTCAGCTTGCAAGATGTTAGTTGCTTGGGCGAGTGGAGTCATCACAACTGCAAACTCTGACAGGAACGCAAGTTCGGCTGGATCGAACCTGTGATGACATATTTGATTAACAAACAGGACTATGTGTTTGTGATTAGGTGCAATAATTAAAAAGGCACTGCTACATGATTGGCTCAATATCATGGACTCCTCATTATTCAATGTTAAACATTCAATTGTACAAGTAGACAATAGTTACCAGAAAGTGGGCTTGAGTGCAAGTACATTGATTATTTTCATATACTTACATTGGAACTTTTAAATCTGCGCAGACAACTCTCAAGGCGGCTTCCCCCTTCTCTTTGACAATCCTCAGCAGTCTCTCAACAGCCATGAACACAGAGTTCCACCTTGTGACAACTGGACGTACAAGCTGGAGGGAGCAAGCATCTTCCACCGTTTCTGCTGCTTTAGATGACCGTGAACACTTATTCCACAGTGCATTGCACTTGCCAAAGGATGAATAGTACAATTTCTTGTACGCATCATTGGACACTGCCTTGCCAGCATCGGTAGTAGCTATCAGATTGAGAATGTGGCACGCACAACGCTGGTGCTTTGGGAGCTGGAACTCAAACCCATCATCCTCATCCAAAAGTGCAGACGAGTCCACAAACTCTAGCTCCTCTTCCTCATCATCCTCATCTGGTTCTTCCTCAACTTGGGCACCAGCATTGTTATTTTCGTCTGCAGCAAAGACTTTGAAGGCTTTGACAAAATTGGAGCCATTGTCTGTGGTTGTTGCGACTATTTTCCCCTGAATTTCATACTCCACATGAATATCATTAAGTGTGTTTGCCAGAAGTTCAAAAGTGTGAGAGCCTTTTAATCTTTTACAGGCAAGGGCTACTGAAACCCTTTTTAAACTCTCATGCTCCAGCCAATGGGCTGTGACCCCAATGAAACTACGCCGCCTGGCTGACCAGCAGTCAGTGGTTGTTGCGATGTGGTCTACAGCCTTCATAGCCTCAATCACCTTGATCTTCATCTGTTTGGCAGCATCGTCAATCCTCGATGTGAGTGTGACTCGTGATATTATTTTGGCATTTGGCACTAGGTCGAACACAAATTTCCGAAAAGGTTCCTGCTCTACAATGCTGAAGTGCTGAAGTCCTTCGATGACATAATTCACAATGGCTTTGTCGACAGGTCTGTGGGGCGCTGTCCAGCTTTCTAGTAATGTGGATTGCTTGATTGGAGTTGCAGACTTCTTCATTCGTTTGACTGATGTGAGGTCTTCATATCTCTTCAAGTGGCAGTCATGTTTACTCTGAAACAAGATAAACATAAAGCTTTATAGTATGTCAACTATATCACAGACAACAGGCAACTAGTGATACTATTGCTAAATGCAAATGTTTTATTTAATTGTATTTATCCACTACAATTCCACAAAACACTTAAGCAAGCAAACAAGACAAACGTAAAGCTTTATAGTTTGTCAAGACTATATCACGGGCAATAGGCAACTAGTGATACTATTGCTAAATGCAAATGTTTAATTTAGTTGGATTTATCCACTACAATTCTACAACAGCAACACCATAACCAAAAACCCATTTCTACTAATGTCTACTAGTAGCCTATGTAAAACCCAATAGTAGACCTAGGCTACTGGGCATAACGTTAACTTGATCCTACAATGCATCATGAGAAACGGGAGTGCACAAGGACAACTTGAAATAGAGACTAGTTGAAATACTCTGTTCGCCATCCGATTCATTACCAAAACAAGTCAGAAAAGTGGTCATAAACTGACATGGCTATATCACAAAACGCCCCAAAACGGCAACAATTAGCAGTAACACTCTCTAATAAGACTAGTAGTTGCTAGTAGACTAGCTTCAATCAATGTCACGTTCATGGCATGTCAGGGCATGGTGGTAACACGGACGTGAAGTCAATAACGTCAAGTCAAGAGGCTACATTACAAATGGTAAAAACAAAAATCCATAAAGTCTACTGCCCTGCACGATTTAATATAAAAGAAAGTTGATACTGTATGCAACACACCATTCAGAGTGGCATAGCTAGTCAGCCAGGCTGTTCTAGTTAGGCTAATAGCTAACTACTAGCGTCTATTGATAACTTGATCTAAGTGCGTCATGTTTTTTAATAGTAACTTACCTTGATATGTTTCTTTAAGTTTGACGGTGAATTTTTGAAGGCCATTATTTCATAGTCTTTCGGGAGGCAGAGTAGACATTTCATTCGATAGGAGTTGTCTTTTGGTCCAACGAAGGAAAACATGGACTCTAGGTAGGGCCAGGGGTGGTCGCTTTCATCGTCACCATCCCCACGATCACTCGAAGTAGAACAACTTGGCATTACTGGATCTTGTAGGCTACTTGCACGATTAGAATGTTTACGACTCTAGACTCGGACTCAAGCTAGGCGCTGTGTTCCAAACTGCCTGCGTGCAGCAACGCAAAAGACCGCAGGTGCCCATGTGGTTTCTTTAGCCCTACCGCTTGATCGCTTGAAATGCCCAACAGTAACAGAGCCATCTACTGCTCTGGCATTGATGTTGGATTTGATAGGCTGTCATTCGTGACATTTTTACAATAGTAACGAGTAACGATTCAGCACATCAAAAATGTATCGGAGTAAAAGTATCAAATTCATCAAAAATATGTAGCGAAGTAAAAGTGGAAATAGGGAAAAAAAATAATACTCCAGTAAAGTACAGATACTGCATTTTAGTACTTAAGTAGGCTACTTAAGTAGCTCTACTTCGTTACTATACATCTCTGCATATGACGTGATCAAATCAATGTATTTGAACAATAAATGCAGTGTAAAAATTGACAAAAAACAAACTGGGGTCTTCACACAGAAGCGGGGAATGCGACAGGGCTGCAGCCTGAGTCCAACTCTGTTCAACATCTACATCAATGAGTTAGCGGTGCAGTTGGAACAGTCTGCAGGCCCTGGACTCACCCTTCAAAATACAGAAGTAAAATTTCTGCTCTTCGCAGATGATCTGCTCCTTTTAGGCCCCTCTGCACAGGCCCTACAAGAACACCTGGACTTGTTGGCAAAATATTGCCAGACCTGGGCCCTGTCAGTTAATCCTACAAAAACAAAAATCATGATCTTCCAAAAGAAACCCAGATGTCAGGAAGACAGATACCTGTTCACTCTAGGTAGCACCGCCCTAGAACACACGATGCAGTATACTAACCTCGGTCTGACCATTACTGCATCAGGAAGTTTCAGCAAGGCAGTGAATGCACTCAAAGAAAAAGCCTGCAGAGCCCTCTATGCAATAAAGTCTAAATTTTACAATGTAAATATACCTATATCAATTTGGTGCAAATTATTTGACAGCATAATACAGCCTATTGTGCTGTATGGAAGTGAGGTCTGGGGTCCACTCAGCATGCATGACTACACTGCATGGGACAAGCATCCAACTGAGGCCCTACATGCAGAATTCTGTCGATTTATACTTAAAGTCCAAACAAAAACACCAAACAATGCATGTAGGGCAGAATTAGGCCGTTACCCATTGGCAATACCCATTCAAAAACGAGCATTAAAATTTTGGATGCACCTAAAATCAAGTCCCAAAGACACACTCCATTTTGAGGCCCTAAAAACCCAGGAACTGAACCCAGAAAAGAGTCATTTATGCCAGCTGGTACTGAAGCTCACTAATCCACTAAAAAATACTAACAGGCCACAAGCTCAGACCAGCTCTGCTTCCAAACCGGAAATTTGTGTCAAAAAAATCATCAAACAAGAAAAAGTAAATTATTTGGACCATTGGAGAAATCAAACTACCAACCAAAGCAGAATGAATTTCTATCTGACCCTAAAGCGTGAATATAGATTGGCAGAGTATCTCTCCTCTGTCAGAGATACGAAGCAGAGGCAGATCCTGACCAAGTACAGGTTAAGTGACCACAACCTTGCAGTGGAAATGGGCAGGCACAGGAAAACCTGGCTGCCCAAAGAAGACAGAACATGTGGTCACTGTCAGACAGGGGAGGTTGAGACAGAGGAGCACTTCCTTCTTCACTGTGACAAATACGTCAACATAAGACAAAGTTACTTCAGTAACCTTAAAACACAGTATCCCAACTTTGATGACCTTAGCACAAACAAAAAACTGGCCATTCTCTCAGGAGAAGGTTCTTCAGCTTCTTTAGCAGCAATCTATGTTTCACAGTGCCATAAGCTATTCTGACATAATTTAACTTTGTTCCATTTCATAATTTATTTTATTTAGATAATTATACTGTTACTGTTTTATTGTATTTACAGACTGTTATGACCTATACCAACTACTTTACCTCCTTGTTCCCATTGTTACGGGTATTTCTTTTTACCTTCTACATGTATCTACTGTATGTGTGGACACATAGGTTTCTCTTATTCTATATGTCCCATTCATTGTACTGTATGATTGCTTTGGCAACATGAATGTCCTGTTCTTCATGCCAATAAAGCATTATTGAAATTGAAATTGAAAAAATTGACTGACTGAGATACTGATAACTCTCCACTGGGAATAAACACAGAGACTCTATAGAGAGAGAGAGAGAGAGAGAGAGAGAGAGAGAGAGAGAGAGAGAGAGAGAGAGACTGATAACTCTCCACTGGGAATAAAACAGGGACTCTAGAGAGAGAGAGAGAGAGAGAGAGAGAGAGAGAGAGAGAGAGAGAGAGAGACTGACTGAGATACTGATAACTCTCCACTGGGAATAAACACAGAGACTTTATAGAGAGAGAGAGAGAGAGAGAGAGAGAGAGAGAGAGAGAGAGAGAGAGAGAGAGAGAGAGAGACTGAATAAACACAGAGACTCTAGAGAGAGAGAGAGAGAGAGAGAGAGAGAGAGACTGACTGAGATACTGATAACTCTCCACTGGGAATAAACACAGAGACTCTATAGAGAGAGAGAGAGAGAGAGAGACTGACTGAGATACTGATAACTCTCCACTGGGAATAAACACAGAGACTCTATATATATATATATATAGAGAGAGAGAGAGAGAGAGAGAGAGAGAGAGAGAGACTGAGATACTGATAACTCTCCACTGGGAATAAAACAGGGACTCTAGCGAGAGAGAGAGAGAGAGAGAGAGAGAGAGAGAGAGAGAGAGAGAGAGAGACTGACTGAGATACTGATAACTCTCCACTGGGAATAAACACAGAGACTCTATAGAGAGAGAGAGAGAGAGAGAGACTGACTGAGATACTGATAACTTTCCACTGGGAATAAAACAGGGACTCTAGAGAGAGAGCTACACACCCTAATCAATAAACATGTACAAAACCAAAAAAAAATAGAAAAATATTTGCTTGTTTCGTACACTTTAAAAAAGCATTCAACTCTATTTGGCACGATGGATTATATTACAGACTTTTGCAAAGTGGTGTAAGGGGTAAAACATATGACTTAATCAAATCAATGTACTCAAATTCAAAATCCTGTATTAAAATTGGACAAGGACGAACAGAGTTCTTCAAACAAAACAGAGGAGTTAGACAGGGCTGCAGTCTGAGTCCAACATTGTTCAACATCTACATTGATGAGTCAGCGTTGCAGTTGGAACAGTCTGCAGCACCTGGAATCAAAATCCTAGAAACAGAGGTCAAATGTCTGATGACTTGTCTGATGACTTGGTGTTGATGTCATCCTCAGCACAAGGATTACAACACCTCCTAGATCAGCTGGAGCAGTACTGCCAGTCCTGGGCCCTGGCAGTAAACCCAACCAAGACCAACGTTATGATTTTTCAAAAAAAAAAAGCCCAGGTGTCAGGAAAACAGATACAGATTTAGCCTAGGTAGCACCGCCCTAGAGCATACAATGCAGTACACTTACCTTGGTCTGGTAATTACTGCATCAGGAAGTTCCAACCTGGGAGTGAATGCACTAAAAGAAAAGGCCAGAAGAGCCCTCTATGCTATTAAAAGAAAATTCTACAATGTAAACATCCCAATTACAATCTGGTGCAAGATATTTGACAGCATAATCCAGCCTATTGCGCTGTATGGAAGTGAGGTGTGGGGTTCACTTGGTATGCATGACTACACGAAGTGGGACAAGCATCCAACTGAAGCTCTACATGCAGAATTCTGCCGATCCATTTTAAAAGTCCAATCAAAAACACCAAACAATGCATGTAGAGCAGAATTAGGCCGGTTTCCATTGGCTTTACCTATTCAAAAAAGAATACTAAAATTTTGGATGCACCTAAACGGTAGTCCCAAGAACACCCTCCAATTTGAGGCACTGAAAACCCAAGAAATGAACCCTGAAAAGAGTCCACTATGCCAGCTGGTACTGAAGCTAACTAATCCACTAACAAAATCTAACACGCATCAAGCTCAGTCCAGCTCTGCTTCTAAAACATCAGAGTCAAAAATGTAATGAATCAAGCAAAAGAAGACTATTTACAGCATTGGGAAAACCAAATTATCACACAAAGTAGAATGAATTCCTATCTGATCCTAAAAAAGAGAATATGAATTGACGAACCAGAGGCAAATCCTGACCAAGTACAGGCTCAGTGACCACAGCTTAGCAGTGGAAACAGGCAGGCACAGGAAAACCTGGCTGCCCAGAGAAGAAAGAATATGTGGTCAATATGTGGTTGAGACAGAGGAGCACTTCCTTGTACACTGCACAAAATATGACACATTAAGACAAACATACTTCACCAGATTCCAAAAATCCATTTCGAATTTTGACAAACTTGAAACCAAAAACAAAATGTCCATACTGCTCGGTGAGGTGCCTTCTGCTGCATTAGCAGGCCAGTATGTCTTAAAGTGTCATGACCTGAGGGACTCGACATGAGTTAAATGCTGCCTGTGTAGGTCCATATAAGAAACCTAGTATGTTCGATGCCTATGTCAATAGAGATTAAATATATGCCTACACATGCATGCTTATTCTCTCTCTCACACATACACACAGACAAACACACCCACACACCCTAACTTTTTTTTTTAACCACATTACTGTACTATTCTGTACTACTACTGATGTATTACTACTGATGTATTGGAACTTGTATGTTATTTGCATGTAATGTTATTGTATTTGTCTTATCACTGCTTTGGCAACACTGTATCCACATGCAGTCATGTTAAAGCCCCATTTGAATTGAAATTGAATTTGAATTGAATTAAATTGAGAGAGAGAGAGAGAGAGAGAGAGAGAGAGAGAGATACTGATAACTCTCCACTGGGAATAAACACAGAGACTCTAGAGAGAGAAAGAGAGAGAGAGAGAGAGAGGGTAGAGAGCAACAGAGAGTCTGACTGAGATACTGATAACTCTGCAGGGACGAGAGAGAGAGAGAGTTTTGCTTGTTAGAAGTTGCTGTTGAGGGCTTTATTTTTGGGAAATCTACAAACTGAAAAGGTCTTGTCCTTAAAGGTCCAGAGTCAGTTTAAGCATAGCCCTTTTGCACGAGCCTTTAAACAGAAATGTATTTTGCATGGAATGAAAGAATTTCAAACAGCATAGACCTCTCGCTAACTAGTGCGTTTAGCAGGCTCCTTTAACAGAGCTATGCTTGAATTCACTCCAGAGCACCTCTTGAATTCATTGGTTACATGCCACCATTCCGACATACCGCCACTCCGACATTGACGTCTAATTGTCGTAGTGGCGGTATTTTCAGTTATAGTAAACGTCCCTGCACTCCGACATTTTTTTTTTCTTGGTCGGAGTGGCGGCATGTTTGCCATTTTTCTACATACCGCCATTCCGACATGAGCCTTGCCTCATCCTGGCTGGGTCATTATTAAGAGCCAAAAACTATGGGCCTATTCAAATAGATATAAAATAAGGATTACAACGTGCATTGTAGCTCTTAAACGTCAATAGTCCTTCATTGTCTTTAGTGCCGGTTTCATGCATGTATGAGAGCAACACGAGGAGTTGACTCATAACGCAGTTAAATGGACAAGTGTTTTTTCTCTCTCTCTCTCCTCTCGGTGACCTTTGGTGTAGGCTACTTTCATAATGAAAAAAACACCCTTATAGTACTAGGGAGCTAAAAAAAAAACAAAACCCAATAGGCTCCACGCAAATCAGGCCGCTATAAAAGACTGCTGCAGTAAAGTGCGCTGGTTTAAGCAGTGAATAACACATCAATTACAAAATGCCATTGGTCTATGTTCTGTTTCGTTAATAACTTAACGAAAAAAATACACTGGAAGCAACAAGTAAACTTGGAGAAGTTGTAAGTTAGGGATAAACAAACGTCGGATGGCGCGCAGGAGAAAGC
>JAODXP020008333.1:67500-70000 GCA_027497455.2 Sardinella longiceps | reverse complement strand
GTGTGTACCTGCTCTCTAGGATAACCTTCTCCACGTGGTTGCTGGTGAGTTGGGATCTCTGTGTGTGTGTGTGTGTGTGTGTGTGTGTGTGTGTGTGTGTGTGTACCTGCTCTCTAGGATAACCTTCTCCACGTGGTTGCTGGTGAGTTGGGATCTCTGAGTGTGTGTGTGTGTGTGTGTGTGTGTGTGTGTGTGTGTGTGTGTGTGTGTGTACCTGCTCTCTAGGATAACCTTCTCCACGTGGTTGCTGGTGAGTTGGGATCTCTGACTCATAGCGGACAGGTAACGCAGAATGAGCTTCGTACTCTCAGTCTTCCCCGATCCACTCTCTCCACTGCTCACACACACACACACACACACACACACACACACACACACACACACAGAATACATCTGAAGCCAGCACTGATGACCACACTTATATGACAAAAGTATATGCTGGCAAAAGTAAGACCAAAATAATTAGACCAGGGCAAATACAGCTTAATAGCACAATAGCACACACACACACTCTTGCGCACACACACACACAAACTCTTACACACACTCTTACACACACACACACTCTTGCACACACACACACACACACACACACACTTGCACACACACACACACACACACTCTTGCGCACACACACACACACACACACACTCTTGCGCACACACTCTTACACACACTCTTACACACACACACACTAGGGATGCAACGGTACAGTGTGCCCACGGTTCGGTATGTATCACGGTTTTGGGGCCACGGTGACGGTACGGTTTCGGTATTTTCCAACAAAAAAGGGGTTGTAAAATTGTTCTTTTAATGCCTATATTCCTTATCAACCATCAGCCTATCTATCAGTCTATCTGCAATTTTCATTTGATTTCTTTCATAAATTGCCTAGTAGATAGGCTACTAGAGGGGTAGCATGTGTTGTAGGCTATTAGACGCATTTTACGTTATTAAGTGCTTTGTTTGTGTAAACGGTCATCAGTTTGCACAAAATCTACCACAGCAGCAATTCTTCTGGCTTAATGTTGCCTACTTTCCGAGTGGAGCTTTTAGCTCATCTCTCTCCGTCTAACGTGCAGTGAGTGAAAAGCTTTACACATTTGACAGGCGGAGCTAATTAGCATAAAACCACGCTGATTGGTTGAGGGTTTTACAGCTCTGCATGTAGAGCTCGTGAATGCTGGCTGCATAAGCAAATTTCAGGGAGCTTCAATAGATTCACATTTTATTAATAAACCGAAATATTGCGGTTTACGAAAGTTTATTGAACCGTAGAGGGCGTATCGTTCGGTAACCGTAAAATTCAATAACCGTTGCATCCCTAACACACACTCTTGCACACACACACACACACTTGCACACACACACACACACACACTTGCACACACACACACACTCTTGCGCACACACACACACTTGCAAACACACACACACACACACACACTCTTGCACACACACAAACACACACAAACAGTGTGTCTTACCTGATGAGCACACATTGGTTGTCCTGGCGTTGCCATAGCGACCTGTAAGTCTGATTGGCCAGGGCGTAGATGTGAGGCGGGAGTTGGTCACGCCCACTAGAACTGTACAATTGCACTGCCGCCGCATCATACATCTCCGACACACACACACACGGGTTCATCGCCACCAGGATAGAGCCTATGTACGTCTGACAGAGAGAGAACACACACACACACACACAGATATAAATAAACACACACACACACACACACATACATCTCCGACACACACACACACACACACAGGTTCATCGCCACCAGGATAGAGCCTATGTACGTCTGACAGAGAGAGAACACCACACACACACACACACACACACACACACAGATATAAATAAACACACACACACATACACATACATCTCCGACACACACACACGGGTTCATCGCCACCAGGATAGAGCCTATGTACGTCTGACAGAGAGAGAACACACACACACACACACACAGATATAAATAAACACACACACACACACGCACACACACACACACATCTCCGACACACACACACACGGGTTCATCGCCACCAGGACAGAGCCTATGTACGTCTGACAGAGAACACACACACACACACACAGAAATAAATAAACACACACACATACATCTCCGACACACACACACACAGGTTCATCGCCACCAAGAGCCTATGTACGTCTGCACCAGAACACACACACACACGCACAGACACACACACACGCACACAGTGTTCCAGACCCCAAAAGGATACGCAACATGTAAGAGAACACACACACACACACACACACACACACACACACACACACACACACACACACACAGTGTTCCAGACCCCAAAAGGATACGCAACATGTAAGAGAACACACACACACACACACACACACACACACAGTGTTCCAGACCCCAAAAGGATACGCAACATGTAAGAGAACACACACACACACACACACACACACACACACAGCACACACACACACACACACAGTGTTCCAGACCCC
>JAODXP020008333.1:0-60000 GCA_027497455.2 Sardinella longiceps | reverse complement strand
ATGAGGTGACAGAAACAACATCCCCCTAGGCTATGCCTCCCTATGAGGTGACAGAAACAACATCCCCCTAGGCTATGCCTCCCTATGAGGTGACAGAAACAACAGCATCCCCCTAGGCTATGCCTCCCTATGAGGTGACAGAAACAACAGCATCCCCCTAGGCTATGCCTCCCTATGAGGTGACAGAAACAACAGCATCCCCCTAGGCTATGCCTCCCTATGAGGTGACAGAAACAGCATCCCCCCTATGCCTCCCTATGAGGTGACAGAAACAACATCCCCCTAGGCTATGCCTCCCTATGAGGTGACAGAAACAACATCCCCCCATGCCTCCCTATGAGGTGACAGAAACAACAACATCCCCCTAGGCTATGCCTCCCTATGAGGTGACAGAAACAACATCCCCCTAGGCTATGCCTCCCTATGAGGTGACAGAAACAACAGCATCCCCCTAGGCTATGCCTCCCTATGAGGTGACAGAAACAGCAACATCCCCCTAGGCTATGCCTCCCTATGAGGTGACAGAAACAACATCCCCCTAGGCCTCCCTATGAGGTGACAGAAACAACATCCACCCATGCCTCCCTATGAGGTGACAGAAACAACATCCCCCTATGCCTCCCTATGAGGTGACAGAAACAGCAACATCCCCCTATGCCTCCCTATGAGGTGACAGAAACAGCTGGATTTGCCTCCCTATGAGGTGATAGAAACAACTGGATTTGGCTCAGCTAATCCCTCAAGGTCAGGCTATGTCACAGGTGGGGTAAAGGTCAGGCTATGTCACAGGTGGGGTCATAATGGCATGTGATTAATTTGTTATGAATTATTATCTCATATTGCAAAGACACCTCGGCGGCCGTTTCCCTCACATGATGAATTTCCTGTCACCTGGAGCACTTCAAACTTACTCCAACCTAAGCCCTAATCCAACACTTCTGGTCATAACATGACTATTACTGGTAATGACAAAACACTATTAATGGTAAATTGTTGAAACTCACATTTTATATGGTTGGTGACGCGTTATACTAGAGTTTGAACAGGGGTGGGTCTACCCCTCTACCCTATATTTCGGCACTCGCATGCGCAAAAAAATAAAAACTTAGGTGTGCCCGTGATGCCTCCCATGGCAACCCCCCATATCGCCCATGCCAGAAACTGCTCCTGAGTTTGACATAAAAGTTGTTCAGTCACAGCTTCTAGATTTCAGGGAGGGTGGGCCTGAACAATTAAAGTATAAGCTTCAGGTTAAATTTTTCATCCTGTCCTCATACGTCCTACATATGCGGCCATTGTAGTCAGTTAACCAGAGTGGATTACGACGACTCCCGTTAGTGACGTCACCAACCAGTTACATTACCAAGCATGACACCTTTGCTTAAACCACAATAAATGTATTTTTTACTCATTTTCAGACAAAAATGTTGTGACATATTCATATTGAATGCTTTGTGTACACAATTATTGGTTGTAATGGTTAACCTGAAGCTTATACTTTAAGGAACCATATTCACATAACCCTGTTCACATAACTTTTTAATAATATTTTTTATCACACGATAAACAAGGTGAAAAGTGTTCTGAATGGTGCCACATTATTATATAGAACCATACTGTGATGAAATTTTGAATTTTAAATAAAAGCTCCAGAGTGAAATCAAGCATATCCCTGTTGAAGGAGCCTGTTAAATGCGCTAGTTACTGAGTGGACCATAATAATTTGGAACAGCCTAGACTGAACACGAATGCAGAAGCGAAAAAGCACTTTACAGTGATTCAATGGAAACTGATTATTCGAAACCGAAAGTAAGATCTGAGGTGACGTTGACCTAATGTCAAGTGCTTCCCGTTCAGTCTATGCTGTTCCAAATGATTTTGTTCCACTAGTGCATTTAGAAGCCTCATTCAACAGGGCTATGCTTTGTTCCACTAGTGCATTTAGAAGCCTCATTCAACAGGGCTATGCTTGAATTCACTCAATTAGACAGTAATGAGAGAGAAAAATGCGTGGTTCTGGTAATTCACCTTATAACCAGCCTACATTCAGACTGACACATATTTTAGTATTTATCTAGTGACCCCAATTAAATCTATAATTGCACTAGTAAGTAACTTGATGGCTATTTTTTTTAGTCTTTCTAATTGAAATACAAGTGTCGGTGCCAGAATTTGTTGTTATGTGTTACATAGAAACATAGAAAAGAAAAAAGAAAGAAAGAAAAAGAAAAAAAGGGGGGGGGTATATCAAATGAAGATGTAACACAGTTTGGGTCCAGTTATACAAAAACACTTCAGATTTCAATTGTAACACTGCAGTAATATACTCCATGTTATACACATCTTGCACTCTATCCCTCCATTGGACTATTGTGGGAGGCTGTGGGCTCAGCCATGACACTGTTATTACTTTATTTGCAATTAACAAAAGTGTTCTGAGCAATTTTGTTTGACTATTTTCCTGAAAATTATCAGGTACTATGCCCAATATAAAGTGTACTGGCTCCAATGGCAAATCTATGGATAAGCATTGTTTTATTTCTCTTTGTATATTTTTCCAATACTCCAATATTTTTGGACAGTCCCAAAATATGTGTGTGTGGTCTCCTACTACTAGTAGGCCACAGCCCCTCCAACACTGAAATGAGGTACTGCCCCACTTAGAGGTAATAACTGGTGTTCTAAAGTATCTCATTCTCAGCTTCCAACCATATTCCATCCAGCTGAGACTACTTGTAACCTTATGCCCCTGTTCAAATGCAATTTCCCATTGTTCATCTGTTATTATTGTGTTCATTTCTAATTCCCACTTTTCTTTAATATCTAAGTTATTTTCTTTCAGATCTTGTTGTAGTATTTTATATATACAGTACAGACCAAAAGTTTGGACACACTTTCCCATTAAATTATTTACTTTATTTTCATGACTGTTGGCTTCAGTGACAATCTACAAAATAAACAAACTTATGAATGAACACGTGGCATTATGTACTTAATAAAAAAAGTGTGAGATAACTGAAAAGATGTTTTATATTCTTGTTTCATCGAAGTATTCTTTTTTTGTTTTGATAACTGCTTTGTCCTCTTTTTATTTTTTTGATAAGCTTCAAGAGGTAGTCACCTGAAATGGTTTTCCAACTGTCTTGAACAGTTATTCATTCCTAGAGATGCTAAGAACTTGTCGGCTCTTTTGCCTTCACTCTGCGGTCCAGCTCACCCCAAAAACATCTTGATCGGGTTCAGGTCCAAAAGTTTGTCATAATCTCACACTTTTTTTGTTAAGCACATAATTTCATATGTGTTCATTCATAATTTTGATGCCTTTAGTGAGAATCTACAATATGAATTGTCCTGGAAATAAATTAATCGCTTTGAATGAGGGGGTGTGTCCAAACTTTTGGTCTGTACTGTATGTGATATTATTTTTTTTGCCACTATCCCCTGTATTGTAGAAATAAAGAAAGCCTCAATTTTAGAAGGTATAGCACAAAGCTTTCCCCATTTTTTATGCCTCTTTAAGTAGTCCCTAATCTGTAAAAACCTGAAGAAATCCTGATTTGATAGGTCATAATTTTCTTTAAGCTGTTCAAATGATTTTAAAACAGTTCCAGTAAATAACTGATCCAAAATTTTTAAACCCTTGTCTCCCCATTTTTCAAAACCCTTGTCAATTCTTGTTGGACAGAATTCTGGATTTTTAGCTATATGAATGACCCTAGATAAAAAATGTCTTATTGTAAAGTAATAACACTCTAAGGTCCCCAGTAAAGGGTTAAAATTGAACCAAATTACACAACTGACTAGTAGGCCTAATGACACCTTGGTAATGGCCCCAGACACATACACACACACACACACACACACACACATACACTTTAGGCTACATGGATTCCAGGAGTGTCATTGGGCAATTCTGCCACCCTCCGATGCATGTCAAACTTTTGCAACCGTTAGAAAGAACACACCTTACGCACACCTGCCGGCAGTGCGCCAGTGCGGAAGTAACGTTACACTCTCTGTGTCTGTGTTCGTGTGTGTGTGTGTGTGTGTGTGTGTGTGTGTGTGTGTGTGTTTTCTACTAATAATAGCAGCGGAAACAAGGAAACGGTGAGGAAATACCAAACTGTCCGCTGGGAGCTCCTCAAACAAGAACACACACACACACACACACACACACACACACACACACCACGTCTAGCAAGTAACCGGGTCAGTGGGGCGCGCGCACGCAAACGCAGGAGAGCTCCATGCAGAGAGGGGAAAAAATCTTCAAACTCAATCCTAAAGACAAAGCAAAACTCTCCCGTTTAACCGGCTTCTCTGCTTAAGTTCTGCACACACATCTTGGACCAAACACACACACACACACACACACACACACACACACACACACACACACACACACACACATACACTACCTCCTGAAGAAAGACATCCATCTCGCCTCTCATCCGTTAGGCGTGAGGCGCCACCACAGAGTAGCTCGAGCAGAACGTTTTAACGTTAATCCATGTCCGTATGTCCGTCTCAAAGTCACGCAGTCAGTCTCCCTCTCTCTCTCCCTTTGTTTCTCCGGACAAGAAGTTGGAAGTGTTTTCGCCTAAATGTGTGCGATTTCACGGCTTCTGTACGTCATGTGCGCTTACTGCACGAGTTCCCGGTCTAATTTAAGTTAACTAATCGCGCTGGCCGCAAGCCGTTTGTTATTCGGCGCGCGCATCGGTAAACATCAGCGTTCGAAGTTAAAACTTCCCAACAAACTTCCAGCCTTCCGTGGCCCCGCCCCGCCCCGCGTGCACGTTATTATTTCCCTGGGAAAGTGGATCCGTGTCCCTCCCGGAGTCTCGCGCTCCTCCTGCTGTTTCACATCGGGACTCTCGCCTAATAACGGAGGGCACGCGAACAGAAGAGGAGCCCGCGGAGAGAAGCAGCATTTAGCACGAGATCACCGCAAATACACGCGTGTCCTCACACACACATGAAAAAATCATAGCCCAGGCTACTCTATGCGTGTGCGTGCCTGCGTGTGTGTGTGTGTGTGTGTGTGTGTGTGTGTGTGTGTATGCGAGTGAGAGGGAGAGATTGTGAAAGATGCTTTAAACATTATTGTGCGGTTGTTCCCCTATGCAGTAACTGCTACTGCTGTGTGTGTGTGTGTGTGTGTGTGTGTGTGTGTGTGTGAGAGAGAGAGACAGAGAGAGAGAGAGACCCCCCACCCCCCCATGCTTCCGTGGTCTTCTCCTTTAGAATAATGCTCTATTCATTTCATAATGTCGGATAACATGGGAAAATGACAAATCCACAAACTATTTTGCTGTGATAGCAACCTAGGCTACCATCACTGTGTGTGTGTGTGTGTGTGTGTGTGTGTGTGTGTAAGAGAGAGAGAGCCTAGGCTACCATCACATAGAGAACAAGTTTGGCCTATGTGGTAGCTGCTGCTGGAAGTCTAGGTAAGCCAAGGCTACCATCACTGTGTGTGTGTGTGTGTGTGTGTGTGTGTGTAAGCCAAGGCTACCATCACATCGAGGACGAGTTTTGACAGATGAACAAGCAGATCTTTTGGACAGATGACTAGTAGTAAGAAAAAGCAAACATAATTCCAAGATTTCCAAAGAAGTATTTTATATGCATGCTACAGTCTGACAACTATGGCCATTGGAACAGCTAGCATGCTCTGCTCCTGTGCTCACTCTGTGTGTGTGTGTGTGTGTGTGTGTGTGTGTTCTAATTTATTTCCCAGGGCTTTGCCAAGGCTGAGTATTATTTCACCAGTAACAGCTGTGAAGTGGGCTGAATGAGTGTGTGTGTGTGTGTGTGTGTGTGTGTAATAGAGAGAGAGAGAGAGTGTGTGTATGTGTGTGTGTGTGTATATATGTATGTAATAGAGAGTGTGTGTGTGTGCAGGGTTATGCGTGATTTATGCTTGAGCATAAATGTAGATAGATCAATAAAGTATCCATCCATCCATCCATCCACCCATCCATCCATCCATCCACCCACTCATCCATCCATCCACTCATCCATCCATCCACTCATCCATCCATCCATCCACTCATCCATCCATCCACTCATCCATCCATCCATCCATCCACTCATCCATCCATCCACTCATCCATCCATCCATCCATCCACTCATCCACTCATCCATCCACTCATCCATCCATCCATCCACTCATCCATCCACTCATCCATCCATCCATCCACTCATCCATCCACTCATCCATCCACTCATCCACTCATCCATCCACTCATCCATCCATCCATCCACTCATCCATCCATCCACTCATCCATCCATCCATCCACTCATCCATCCACTCATCCATCCACTCATCCATCCATCCATCCATCCACTCATCCATCCATCCACTCATCCATCCACTCATCCATCCACTCATCCATCCATCCATCCACTCATCCATCCATCCATCCATCCATCCACTCATCCATCCACTCATCCATCCATCCATCCATCCATCCACTCATCCATCCATCCACTCATCCATCCACTCATCCATCCACTCATCCATCCATCCATCCACTCATCCATCCATCCATCCATCCATCCACTCATCCATCCACTCATCCATCCACTCATCCATCCATCCACTCATCCATCCATCCATCCATCCACTCATCCATCCACTCATCCATCCACTCATCCATCCATCCACTCATCCATCCATCCAATCATCCATCCATCCACTCATCCATCCATCCATCCATCCATCCACTCATCCATCCATCCACTCATCCATCCATCCACTCATCCATCCATCCATCCACTCATCCATCCATCCACTCATCCATCCATCCATCCACTCATCCATCCATCCACTCATCCATCCATCCATCCACTCATCCATCCACTCATCCATCCATCCACTCATCCATCCATCCATCCATCCATCCATCCACTCATCCATCCATCCACTCATCCATCCACTCATCCATCCATCCACTCATCCATCCATCCACTCATCCATCCATCCATCCACTCATCCATCCATCCATCCACTCATCCATCCACTCATCCATCCATCCACTCATCCATCCATCCATCCATCCACTCATCCATCCACTCATCCATCCATCCACTCATCCATCCATCCATCCACTCATCCATCCATCCACTCATCCATCCACTCATCCATCCATCCACTCATCCATCCATCCATCCATCCACTCATCCATCCATTCATCCATCCATCCATCCATCCATCCACTCATCCATCCACTCATCCATCCATCCACCCACTCACTCATCCATCCATCCATCCATCCACTCATCCATCCATCCATCCATCCATCCACTCATCCATCCACTCATCCATCCATCCACTCATCCATTCATCCACTCATCCATCCACTCATCCATCCACTCATCCATCCACTCATCCATCCATCCACTCATCCATCCATCCACTCATCCATCCATCCATCCATCCATCCACTCATCCATCCACTCATCCATCCATCCATCCACTCATCCATCCACTCATCCATCCATCCATCCACTCATCCATCCACTCATCCATCCATCCATCTAAGCACCCATGGTGGAAAATGACACAAGTGTGTCCACACACACACACACACACACACACACAGACGTAAATAAACACACACACACACACACACACACACACACACACACGGATGTAAATAAACACACAAACATCCATCCATCCATCCATCCAGGGTTCCGTGTTGGTGCTGTCTTTTGCTCCTCTTCCTTGGCTTCCAGTCTGTCTTTGTCTACACCACCACATGTGTGTGTGTGTGTGTTACACCACCTCAGGCGTTCCATGAGCAGAATATCGGCCATATCGTGTGTGTGTGTGTGTGTGTGTGTGTGTTACACCACCTCAGGCGTTCCATGAGCAGAATATTGGCCATATCGTGTGTGTATGTGTGTGTGTGTATTATTTGTTTATGTTGCCATGGACACAGATTTAAGCTGATAACTGTAATAGATGATTTCGACTTCACGTAACAATCAGTAGCAACGGCCGGACACGCCCACTTCAGAGGTAAACTTGACCGGATTGATTACGTTATTCTCAATGCAAAACAGACTGTACTTCAGCAGTCATGGCTTTATAAATTTGGATGTGTCAGTTTACAAGAATAAACCCCACAAGATCGTTTTATGTAAGTGTTTTCTTTCTGTTAGAGGAGTACAAACTACACACAGTGTTGGGGAAGTTACTTTTAAAAAGTAACTAATTACTTTACTTTAGTTACTGCTTTGAATTGTAATGAGATTACTTTACTCGTTACTAATTTTAAAAAGTAACTTGTTACTTTACTCGTTACTTTACTTTTGGCCCATAACTTGAATGAACTTGCTCTATTTCGCTGGCTATAACATCATATGTATGTCTCCCTCTGACCCTTTTACAGGCAATGGCAGCCTTCTCGCGCTGAAAGTTTTCATCAATCCAGTGAGCAGTAAGTAACAACTTTTGTTGTTAGCACTCCATATATGCCGTTGTAGAAACGAATTCTGTGGTCTCAAATGTCTTTTTGAGATCCGATTCGATTACAGCATAACATTTGCTCAAGTAGCTCGAAAATGTTTTTCTGTCTGATATGGGAGCTCGCGTTGTTGGTATTTTGCTTAATATTCTCCTAAAACGGGGGATTCTATTGTTGACAGCGGAACCATGTCCTCCACAACATAGGCTGCAACTAGATTATTTATTTCTGCCTACGATGTTACCTGTCGTAATCCTCCCTCTCCTGATGTAAATTTCGCCTGTTTGGGTGCTGGGGCAGTCTCATCATCACCGGGACGGTGGCTATGGGGATTTTTAGCCACCAGCTTTGTACGACTGTGCTGTCTGGCCAAGTGCTTCGACAAATTGCTCATTGACTGTGTGGAAGTGGAAAGCTGTTTATCACCAGGACATAGCGAGCACTTAACCGACATGTTTTTGCCTTTGCAGGCAACTACCTGAAAATAATGCGAATATTTCCAGTTGGCGAAGATGCCAGTGTTCTCCATGACTTCTCTCTCTTCCATCTCCCTCTCACTGAATCAATCGATTTCCACAGCAACCAGTTAGGCACGCATTCGCCACTAATAAAAACAATGCGGTTTTGACAGCTGTTGGCCTACCGGTAGCTGACTGATTTACATGTAAATTTGTTAATCTGAATGTCACTGAACAATATCGTGGGTAACGCTGTAACTAACGTTACTATACTCTAATAACTGTAATGACGTTAGTGAAATTTGAACTGTAATGCGTTACGTTATTAAGTTCCCCAACACTGACTACACATTATTGTTTAAATTGCGCATATTTTGCCGTTAACCAACAGAAGCACAGAACTTCTTCACAGCTTACAGCAGTTGTCTATGAACGTTAGCTGCTATATAGCAAGCTAACCGTCAAAACGGCACTTCTGTAGGCTTCTGAACACATCTAAATTTATTAACATGGCAACATTCACACTCTAGTATGCTCATACAATCTTGCTGTCAACAAGTAAGACCAGCCAGTAAGCTGTGTTACTCTAACATAATGAATTTGCCTATTAGCAAGCTAACTGGAGCCAACACTAACGTTAGCAAATAAATGAGTTAGCCAGCAACATCAGGACACTGTAGGCGAATTTGGCTGCGAATAAATTTATTCTGACCACGAATCATCTGGGTGAAAGTTAGTCGTAAAAATCGCTATGTTCATATTATTATAATCACTGGGAAATTATAAAAAGGTGTTAATTGTACTTGCTACTCCTCATCTCCATTCATTTGAATGGTCCTCCGATATTTCGTTTACCCCCCAAACTGGACATCACACATGTCACAATGGCAAAATTCCCGGATGTTTGAAATCATCTATCAGGAAGCCATACATTTCTGTGATACTGTTACTTAAATTAGGGCTGGGCAAGTTAACGCGCTATTATCGCATTAACGCAGAAATTAATTAACGCGATTAATTATTTTATCGCACGTTAATGCAGTTTCAATTATCTTCCTTGTAGCGCTGCTGCTGCGCTTGCAATAATGGGAAAAGAAAGTCTACTTTTACCTACAGTTCATTCAGTGAGTTCATTGATTGGTGATATGAGTCTTGGGGAGACGGTGGGAGAGAGTTCTAAGGCACCATATCAAAATGGATGCCTAGTTATATGGGCAGCAGTGTTGTGGTAAAGAAAGCTCCCGCATGTCTTGTTTTGCTGTTCAAATAAAGTGCACACTGGCGTGCTGATTATGATATTTATTAACTCAATGCATGTACAACATTTCACAGTCACGTCTCCGTGGACGTCTCCATCTAGACTGCCTGAACTAACTCATGTTGGCGCTGTAAGCACAGGTGACCAATCACATTACAGAATTAGGGACTATTTCATGCGCATTAATCTGAGCATATTCTGTGAGAATATTACACCGCACACTGTTCACATTTGCAAGGTTTACTGTGACGTTTCGGTCTACCGTAGTGACCCAGGGGTTCCACTCCGACGCACCGAATTCTACACTAACTGAGCAGTGTTGTGGAAAACGACTCATCCCGTTTATATAACAGGTAACACAATCCAAGACGCATAGGCTATCGCGCATCTCATTCGGGCTATAGGTAAACAAAATCGGGTTTCAGATCACCGTTATGTTATGAAAGACGTCAGACTCAGTAAACCTACACAGAATCTAAGAATCAGATGCATTTATTGCCGTCACACTCAAGCTTTCAGTCACTCAACTCCGGGCAAAGTTGAGATTTTGGAAACTCACGTCACATGGAGTTGTAGCACAGTGATGTGACAGTTTCAAGTCGGTTTTCAGATCTCCGTTTGACCTGTTTGTGACAGCTTTCCATGGCTGATTTGATCGTCTAGGTTAAATAGAATTATTTTACGGGGGAGAATATTATGGAAGTCCGTTTTATTCTCACATAACTTAGGCTACTCGTTCTCATACCAACAAGCAAGACACATAGGCTATAGGCTTATAAACAGGATAACATCAAAGCCCCTAAGTGGCAATTGCCTAAACTATAATTTTGTAGGCTGATTACCTTGTTTGAGTTGAGATTTCACAATAAATATTTTTAACTGTTAGGCCTATGCTAGAGAAAATTCTGAAAAGTTAGGCAAGAACAAATGTTGTGGAACTTCAAAACAAATTTAAAGGAATATTACACCTCTTAATTAAAATTGGGTTACTCATCCTCTTACATAGAGTTAGGCCTAGGCTTAGTAATCCTGTGTGGATAAAAACATTTTGTTCTCATTTTCTCTGTCAGGCAATCCCAATTTAACCTTTATTTTATTTTATTTTGCATAGGCCAAGGCACTGGATTGCCAGTGAGCCACTTTACTTTCCAGTGGAATATTCAATATTCAAGGTGGAATATTCCTTTAAAATACATTTTAGTTTACACCATTTTTGAATTCATAGATGGCTTTTGCGTAAAACAATGCGATTAATCGTGATTAATCGGGGAAAATGTGAGATTAATCGCGATTAAAAATTTTAATCGTTGCCCAGCCCTACTTAAAATATGTCTTGATCTCTATGAGAAGAACAGCTTGTATAGTTTAATTGCCTGTCTCTGTAGCCTATATCCTTTCTGCTTAAGCTGGGCATACACTGCGATTTTTGCCCCTTTTTGCCATGATTTTTCACTCGTGCGAGAATTTCTTGATCGGGACGATTTTCAGCTCACTCGTGCGTCTCATATTGTGTAGTATACACAGGGTAACGAGAAGCGATTAACATCCCACGACTACCTCCCGATCGACAATCGTAGGGTCGGCTGAAAATCAAACTGGTTTGATATTCTGTCGTCCCTCGTGAGGGTGTTCGCACAGTTTAAGCACAGCCACGACACGATTTCCCTATTAACTTAATGCTTTTTGCTCTCTGAGCCTGCTCGGATACGATTGGTAAAGTGAAAGTGTACTGAAGCCATGGCGACCAGTGGACTAAACCAAAAAGAGCCTATTTATTTGCATCAATGAAAGTTGGTGCAGAATTCAGCAAGCTGTAGACATAATGCAGAATTCACTTTCAGTGCTACATGAAACAAAACCCATGTCTTCAAAGTCCCGTATGCCCATGCATTTCTTTTTCTACACTGGAAGAGCGCAAACAGGCAAGAAGACTTGTTCTTTTAGTGGTTTCTTCCCATAATTTTGAGTTTTGTGCTCAGTATTCGCTCGCGCAGTGTGAGCAGTTGCGTCGTGGCCAAAATGAGATCGCACAGTGTGAGAACATCAATGATGAGCTATGAACTTTTAACCCCTGCAAATTAATCGTACAGTTTGAGCTGGTGCTGCGTCTAACGATCGAAAATATCGCACAGTGTATGCCCAGCTTTACAAGTACAGGGTAGGCGCGGGGTCTTAAACGTCTTAAATAAAATGTTCCAAAATCAAGGCCTTAAAAAGTCTTAAATTCCGTTGCAAAGTCATAAATGTCATATCATAAATGTACTACTTTCATTGTCAACCGGAATGCAGCGTCATAGAATTTGCAAACTTTGTGCCGACAGTCATTTTTAAACAGGCTTCAGCGCTACCAGTGAGCGCCTAGCATACTGTATTCGCGTCATTGTATCAAGTGAAAACACGGCGGCAGCAGCAGCCCCCTCCTTCCCTCTATCTGTCTTGAGCGCGTCAGGTTATCAGCCTCATTGGGAAGGTAAACGGTCTTGGTGGGATATGAAAAACTGAGATTATAAATGAAGTTAGACATAATGATAGTAGCTAAACGACAATCTGTTAGATATTTGCCAGCTAGCTTGTGTTTGCTAGTCAATGTTATTTCAGTTGGAAAAGTTGACCGTGTTTTCGGTTTTTTTTTTTTGAAGCACCAAAAGCACACTGCAGTTCATGCGTGGTGGCTGCATGGTTTATTATGCCACACAGGCTATCACGCAAATTCAAGGAAAGTAGCCTACAACTAAATTAGCAAATTTACTTAATCCAGATATTTGCCTGTTAATACAATATAGATAAATGCAACCAAAACTGAATTCCAAAAGATAAAACAACATTGCTGTAGCATTTGACCATGGGCTGCAGTGCAGTCATATTGCAACAATAGGCTATGTGAGCTTTATAAATAAGCTAATTTGGGATTTCAGATCAGTCCTCCAAGTATATAGGTTATCTTAGAAGTGTAAACTAAATTTAAAGTGGCAGCAGCAAAAATGTCAACAGATTAAGTTAGTTGCTGTAGGCCAGTATGAATGCCAGTAGTCAGATATACAATATGTAGTATAAAAAGTACAATAGCAATGAGTAAAGAGTAAAATAGCAATGATTATATTACTATATAAAAGAAAATGATTATGATATGGTTACCTTAATTAAATAAGGGGAAAGGCAGGTTAAACTGTGTAGCCAGTCATGATCAAAGAACAGAATTGTCAGGCAGGGATTTTTATATTTAGGCCTATAGCTACATGAAATGTTGTTTTTTTTTATTAAGGCTTCAGCTTTCTGACTAGAAAAATAGGGGAAAATATTAAAAAGTGGGGTCTGTGACCCCCTGGAGGTCAGTGTTGGTGTAGTTACCTAAACTTTACTTTATGTTTGTTTCTGTCTTTAAAAGAGTAGTTAACAAACCTTATATTAATAAGACCTGACCTTACCCTACCCTAGATTATATCAATATTGATGTGGTTTAAACCGCTGTAGGCTTTCCATGTTAAACTCTAGGTAATATTTGGTCAGCTCACTGTGTTTCTGTAAGTTCTGTAGGTCCTCCAGTACGCACTATATCCAAATTCAGTTACACGCCGATTCGGTTTTGAGCCGTTCAGGTCTTAATGTTCTTTGAAGGGGTCTTAAAAAGGTCTTAAAAAAGTCTTAAATTTGTGGTGGTCAAACCTGGGGAAACCCTGAAGTAAACTTTACTCCAGCTTAGAATATTGATACTATACTTTGAACTGAAACAATGTATCTTTTTCTGTGTTTTAAATAGTTTCTGAAGCAATCTGAATACATACAGTAGTGTGAAACTGTAACAAGCTTGTATTCATTGGAATGTACCTCAGTTTTCACTTTGCCATTGGAGATCAAGTAAAATCCTTTAACGGATTCTACAGTCTTGAGTCCTTTCATTGGGAAGTTAACTATCTGCATAACTGTGCTCAGACAGCAGTGAGGGCAGAATAGTGTGTGTTACACCACCTCAGGCGTTCCATGAGCAGAATATCCGCTATATTGTGTGTGTGTGTGTGTGTGTTACACCACCTCAGGCGTTCCATGAGCAGAATATCCGCTATATTGTGTGTGTGTGTGTGTGTGTGTGTGTTACACCACCTCAGGCGTTCCATGAGCAGAATATCTGCCATATTGTGTGTGTGTGTGTGTGTGTGTGTGTGTGTGTGTGTGTGTGTGTGTGTGTGTGTGTGTTACACCACCTCAGGCGTTCCATGAGCAGAATATCCGCTATATTGTGTGTGTGTGTGTGTGTGTGTGTGTGTGTGTGTTACACCACCTCAGGCGTTCCATGAGCAGAATATCCGCTATAGTGTGTGTGTGTGTGTGTGTGTGTGTGTGTGTGTGTGTGTGTGTTACACCACCTCAGGCGTTCCATGAGCAGAATATCCGCTATATTGTGTGTGTGTGTGTGTGTGTGTTACACCACCTCAGGCGTTCCATGAGCAGAATATCCGCTATATTGTGTGTGTGTGTGTGTGTGTGTGTGTGTGTGTGTGTTACACCACCTCAGGCGTTCCATGAGCAGAATATCCGCTATATTGTGTGTGTGTGTGTTACACCACCTCAGGCGTTCCATGAGCAGAATATCCGCTATATTGTGTGTGTGTGTGTGTGTGTGTGTGTGTGTTACACCACCTCAGGCGTACCATGAGCAGAATATCCGCTATATTGTGTGTGTGTGTGTGTGTGTGTGTGTGTGTGTGTTACACCATAGATATGGAAGCTTAGATACCCTATTGTCCCTCAAGTTCTATTAGAAGGCATACGTCAACGCGGCCGCCATATTGGTTGGGGCAACACTCCAATGGAAATTAATTAGGAGCATTAGGTATTTTTATCTGAAAGGCACTAAAACTTATATTAAAAAAAATATATTATGGGTGATCATTTCATTTAAGGATAGACATGTACATGTAAAGAAAAGAATGTCCAGTGGTTTTACGAGAATTATACGATATCTGTTTCCTCTGATAATTTGTGAAAAATTAAACAAACTTGTGAAAATCAAAGTCAAAGTCAAAGGCCTATGTTTAAAAAAAAAAAAAAAAAATAGACATGCAACTAAGATAGGCTATAGCCTATAACGTGTTTATGCTTTATTTTAGTATGCCTATTACTACTGCTACTCAACTACTGCTACTCAAAATGAGTCTTGATCAGTGAGATCAATCCATCAAAAGATGAAATGCACCAGTCTGGACCAGTGGAAGACTCCCGGGAAAGTTACGTTTCCTAACCAGACCGTCTTGTAGGTTCAATGGTAATCTACACACCTGAGATGTCCTTCGCTTGCGGCGTCTATGTAGGCTATTCAGGCTACATTAAAGGTAAGTCCTCTTGTCGTTTACTGGTTTTATTGTTTTAATGTTACTGTTCAATAGCATGACAAATCGCTGGTGTTTAGCCTGTTGGTTAAACCAGGCAACGTAGCTCAGCTGGACGCCGCAGTGTTCATCGGGCGTATTATAGCCTACGAGCAGGGATGCATTTGATTCTTGTGGAGGGTTGATCAAACTCATAACGTTAATGTAGCCTGCTGTCTGTATAACAATCAGTCCACACAGTCTACTAAATTCTGTTATCGTTAGGTTAGGCCTACTTCTCGCCCATGCCATATTAAAAAGTTGTAGGCCTAGGCTACCCGCTATGAAGGGCTTTCGTATGTGATTCAGAAAAACTGAGCACACGCATTAAAAATATCCGTACGCGACCAACATATATTTTGCACCTCTACAACCTTACAGTAGGCTACGGACAGACCGACCATATACAGCATAATTGTCTAGGTTAGGACTTACCTCACTCACGTCAGATGATGCGCTACGTAACTTTCGTAAGGCACTTCCGCGCAACGATCTGATGTTGAAGCCCATCAGAGAGATTTCAAGCCCAATATTCTCTAACCGGACCAATCAGGGCCGCTGCCTGCTGTAGAGGGTGTGACGTAGCGAAGAAGCAACTGTTTTTAATCCAACCAATCCGACAAACGTAACCAGCGTCATCGGTTGGTTTCGATGTGGGTGGCTGAAGTGTACGTCAATTAAATTGATTTCATTAGTCTATATCTGTTGAAGAGAATGTATAAAAAAAACAACAATTAATAAACTCAGGTCCTCTGTTAGGGATGAAGATGTGTTCACATCGAGTTGCAACACAACAAGCCACTGCGTGAAGATTTTGTCGTGTAGAGGTATCCTATGAAAAGTCTCTGGCACGTAGCTCCTCATCTCCTTGACGCAACCTGGATAGGCACAAGTATGAACCATTTCGTCTTCTATTTCTCGTAGTCTCAGTTATGCCAGGTGAAGCGGCAGTCCTGTGCTTGTATCACGTCCACTCCTTTCTCACGTGTTCACCGCTTCTTCCGCCAACAATACTATGCCAGATGACGTCATTGAGTAGTGAAACTCATTTGTTCAAACTAAATTTTTTTTATGGTATTCTACATTGTCATATACACAATAATAATTAGATATTATAAGCAGCACCAATAATCCATGCATTTCCACGGAATTAATTTTGCATTTTTCCATCTTGCCGTTTCCTATCCTAATTTGCACTCGACTTATCGCGACTTAATCAAAGATGGCGGCGCCTGGTAAACTTATCCAAGGCGCAGCCTGTACAAATGGCCCTGTATCTAAACTAACTGTGCACTATCAAAGTTCTCTATGCCTCGGTTTACATGTCAACAACCGCGCGACTCTAGGGAACGAAGTATTGGGTAACTTTGAGCCTCGTAAATGGGTGGAAAGTAGAGATTTATAACGATGGCTAGTTCGATGCTGATCTACTCCCGGCAGAAGCCCAATTTTAGCATCGGCTAAATAGCGCTGGAATTCTGAATGCAAGGCACCTATGGAAGTGAGGTATGTGGCAAAAGTAAGCTCTCAGCATCATGTTTTAACACCATTTTTTTAAGCCATTTTACACCGGATTTCTCCTTGAATGACAAACCCAAGGACCTTGAAATGGAAAAAAAAAGTCCATGTGGAAATGTCATCCTAGTCCATTAATCAATATCAGGATAAAATCACTTCAAACAAGACAGAGAAAAGACCTTTTCCATCTGTGTAGGAGTTTTCATCGTTGGTGATCAAACTGGTCAAGAACTCCCTGGCATTGAGGAGAAAGTCAGCATTTCTGATCCAGTTTCTGCTACCAAGGGGAGCTTTAAACCCTTTTGCCTTTGGGTTTCGGCTATTCATTAGGTCGAACACCCTGTCAATCACCTATAAACAAATATGCATTAGAAGTTCAAAGGTAAAAAGCATGTGGTATGATCTATGTACAAACTTTGTTGATAGTTCTGGTTTTCTATTGTTATTTTTGATGCTGTAGTTTTTATATGCATCATGTTATACACACAGTATGGAATAAGTATTTATATGTTAAGGTATGTATTAATTATTAATATATATGAATATATATTTAAAGGGGAAATTACACTGGTAAAAGCCTTGCTTTTATAATTTTTGTTAGTGTATGTCTTGGATGCCTAGGTTATTAAATTATCTGCAGGTCAGGAATTACCTTGATAAATTGGGCGGTGGCTTCACAGTCTTTAAACTGTGGGTAGCCAAGGTCTCTAAGTGTTCGAAGGGCAGTTGCCACAGAGGAGCTCAGAGTCTGGGCTGCAAGAGGCACTTTCATCTTTTGGGCTTCAAAATTGATGTGGCGGTCAGTCAATTTATTGGCTGCATGGAGTCCTGATTTGTTTTGAATATTATTTAGGTGGTGAATGTAAGTCCAGCTGATAGTTCCCTTAGTGCTGGTAATTGGGCTATACATTTTAAGCATATTTCTGGACAGCTTTAACATGTGACAAGCGTCCATCATAATATAAACTCTACCCCCTGTTGTGGGATTGATGAAGAATGGCTGTAGTGGTTCATTTGGTCTTATTTGTAGTTGGCATCCTAGAAGCTCACACATTTTTTTATTTGTTGCATGACCATCCTGACTTTTATGCCACATCGATGTAGCTCATACAGAGCATGCTCAAGAAGCACTTTTTGGGTGTCTGGTGACAGAGATGCAGTCAAATAATAGGCTATTGGTGCCTTCCAGTGGCCTTGCAAGCCTACCACCATGACAAAAGTCCCTCTGTGGCAGATTGCCCTACGCATGGACCATTTCCCATGTCCACATAACCACTCTTTGGTGTTTCTGAGTAATGATGGTACTGCACTTGGTGTTTTATGGCCATGGCGTCCAGCATTAGGCACACACAGCCATATTTCTCAGGGTCTTCCTCTGTTTTCTTTTTTAGCATCTCCAACATTGCTATGTTAATTCCTGGATTTGCGTTCACTGATTGTAGCCATCTCTTTTCCCCCCAAAGAAACAGGAAAAATAGAAAACCCTAACCCTTGTATTCATATTACTCATGTTTATTCATTTTCCTGCTTATTCATGTATTTCAATGTTAATGTTTAATGTCACAACATGTATTTTATGAAAATAAAAATAAATACCATAAATATACCTTTGTAATGTGTGGGGATGTGGGAGGGGGAAATTCATGGTTGATCTGAAATAATTGTAAGCTTTTGGGCCATGAAGGTGAAGAGTGAGCACAAACTCTATTTGTTTTTCAGAGTATGCATGGCCCATTTTCGTGAAAATCTGAAAAGTATAGTTAATACCATACCATGTTGACATATCCTGCCTCAACAGTACAGCTGCAATAGCCTATGTAGTCTATTGTTGTCTTTCCATTTGACCTGCATAGGCCTCAAGTCTGACACTAAGCTCTTCATTGAGAAGATTCTTTTCGTCCAGTTTTTGTAGAAGCCCCTGTATAGTGGTCTGTGATCTTCGATTTTTATCTTTTAGATTACGAATCTCTCTTTCAAGACTTTCCAATCGGCCAAGAGCTTGGTTTAGTTGTGGTAGTTCATGTCTATGGGAGCAAAGTGGAGTTCTGTGCCCGCCCAGAGAGTAGTATCCCGCCTGTTTACAGGGGCGTGTCGCTGACGCGTGCCTGACGTTTGACCGCCTCTACCTTGGGCCCATGTGACATGAAGGAGGATAAAAACAAGTGGTGCATGGTGATTGTCCCGCCGGCCAGCCTAATCGGCACTGATAATCTTCCTTTTGGACCTAGGGGATCTGACCAATTCTACAGCATGCAGGTGAGATGTTTATAAAATTTTGCATGTTTGCAGCAAAGACATTTTCTTAGAGTTTCTTATAATGCTGTTCTTTGATGATAGTTATGATCGTCTTTAACATTCTGTTGAACCGTCCCAACTAGCACGAAGTCATTGCAACAGCTAATTTGCACATGTGCTTTGACTTAAACCATTATATTGTTTCTTCAGTTACGCCAATAATAACTATTGAAGACATACAGTATTGTATTAGTAATGTAATTCCAGCTGAAGTGGTAGACTAGTTAGTGGTAGACATTAACCCTAACGCAGTCACGTAGACTATTTAATTCATCATGTATTGCACACTGAATCACTGAATTAGTCGTTCTAACTAATTGACACATTCTGAAATTACTGTGTCCTTTATGGCACTGGAATATTATGATGTCAAATTGAAATGTAACACAAAACAGCAGGATGGTTGAATGTGGTTTATCTCCAGTGGCCATTCCATCAACAATGTGTGTTTCAGAACACCAGACGCATTTATTTACACTTGTAATGCAACAGTAGCCTATAGGCACTATGAAGCAAAACTCTTCAGCTTCCGACTAGCCTTTTGAGTCTTCCTCACAGATGGCTCTTTCTTCCTGTTCCTCACATGGAGTTCTGCCCCAATCCTGCACATGACATATTTGGGGAGGATCAGGTTTCTAACCCTAACCCTAACCCTAACCCTAACCCAGGTTTTCAATGCGTAAGGCATGTTGAGGGTGAGCACGCTCAAGCAATAGTATCCGGCTGCGTCCTGCAAGACTAAAGACACGCCTACCAGGTTTTCAATGCGTAAGGCATGTTGAGGGTGAGCACGCTCAAGCACATAGTATCCGGCTGCGTCCTGCTAAGACTAAAGACACGCCCACCAGGTTTTCAATGCGTAAGGCATGTTGAGGGTGAGCACGCTCAAGCAATAGTATCCGGCTGCGTCCTGCAAGACTAAAGACACGCCTACTTCTCAAGACACGCCCCCTAAATACACGCCCACCCGCGTAAGGCATGTTGAGGGTGAGCACGCTCAAGCAATAGTATCCGGCTGCGTCCTGCAAGACTAAAGACACGCCCACCAGGTTTTCAATGCGTAAGGCATGTTGAGGGTGAGCACGCTCAAGCAATAGTATCCGGCTGCGTCCTGCAAGACTAAAGACACGCCCACCAGGTTTTCAATGCGTAAGGCATGTTGAGGGTGAGCACGCTCAAGCAATAGTATCCGGCTGCGTCCTGCAAGACTAAAGACACGCCTACTTCTCAAGACACGCCCCCTAAATACACGCCCACCCGCGTAAGGCATGTTGAGGGTGAGCACGCTCAGCTAATAGTATCCGGCTGCGTCCTGCAAGACTAAAGACACGCCTACTTCTCAAGACACGCCCCCTAAATACACGCCCACCCGCGTAAGGCATGTTGAGGGTGAGCACACTCAAGTGTGGAAAAGATGGAAGTTTGGCACACTGTCTGCATTATTACCTCCACACACAGTCCACCACAGTGCCAGACCCTCAGATAACCCTAACCCTAACCCTTCCATACTGGAAACAATCTGTGTCCACCACAGTGCCAGACCCTCAGATGCCTCCACTTCCATACTGGAAACAATCTGTGTCCACCACAGTGCCAGACCCTCAGATGCCTCCACTTCCATACTGGAAACAATCTTTGTCCACCACAGTGCCAGACCCTCAGATGCCTCCACTTCCATACTGGAAACAATCTGTGTCCACCACAGTGCCGGACCCTCAGATGCCTCCACTTCCATACTGGAAACAATCTGCTCGAAGAGCTTGGATGGCTGTATGAGGCCAGTGCCTGGGGTGTATCGCTTGTGTGACACAAAACTCCCCTGTCTGCTGCGGGCATATGAATGGTCTCCCCTTGGAAGACAAGAAGGTCCTGGCAGATGGAGCAGGATGAATGCTCAGTGTCCTTCCTGACGACGTCAAGCAACCACCCACCAACATACAGGAGAGCCTCATGTTCAACGCAGTCCCTGACCTCAACCTCTTCTCCCTGAAGAGGTACTGCCATCATCATGTTGTCCATGTCACCATCTGTTGTAAGAGGCTGGACAATAACATGACATAATGTTAAATCATGTGCATAGATCATGTAAACAACTATTGTACAGACCCAGTAACACAGCACTTGTCTTTGATGATAGAGGCTGTAGAACTCTCATAAAGGCCCAACATCCCAAAGCAACAAAAAGCAGCCTGCACAAGAGACTGGTCACCATTCTGACATTCTGCCATCTCCATGGCAACAACATGGTTACAATCATGCAAGTTTTGCTCATGACGTGCTACATTGGAAAACGGTTGTACAGTAGCAAAGGCCTGTAAGGCCCATTTCACACACAAACCTGTGCGTAAGCGGTTTTGGTCGGTTTTCATTTAGAATGCATGTTAACAGATTAAACCATTCACACAGAAAGAGTTCACCGCGCGGTAACACCGCGCTGCAACTAGAAAATAGAAACCAAGTCTATTTTTCTGCGCGGCCTTGAGCGGTGTTTCAGCTAAATCCTAGAAAGCCATGCCAAAACAATGCTTTCTATGTCAGTTCCATGCAATATCTCCCAAAAAACACATCGAAAACTTTATTTTGTTGAATCAGAATTTTTTTGTTCTCGTCTCCTGTCCATTTCCATCTTGACTTGAACTTTTCACCTCTCTCCTCGCTCCATATGAACGTGTTCACCGAAGTCACATGATTGCAGATTGGTTACCTCAACAGGCCAGATCTATGTTACTGTAAAATGGACGACTACAGATTAATCGAGGAGGTGGAGAAATACAAATTCCTCTATGACCCACAGGATCGCTATTACAAAGACAAACGTTTAGTGCACAAGGCATGGGAAGAAATAGCCAAAACCCTGGATGTGGACAATGGTAAGTTTGTTTTTAAATAATTCCTTTACTACGGTTTCCAATACAGATGTTAGTACTTGAATTAGCAAATTATTCACTTTCTTGTGTAGGCCTATGTAGCCTACCCATACGAAAAAGATTTATATGAAACTTACATTTTTCCTACATGTTGTATAAGAATCTTATATATATTTTATAGGGGACTCAAAGCTCATACAAAATCCATGTAAAATGCACATACTGTGAAACTTCATTGTACAATGTTTTTGTTATGTTGTATAAGAGTCTTATATATATTTTATAGGGGACTCAGGCCACATGCAAAATCCATATAAAATCCATATAATGTGAAACTTATACAACTTTGCACCATGTAAGAATTGTATATGACACGTCCCATGTGAAAAAGATTTATATAAACTTTACAATGTTTTAGGCCTATATGTTGTATAAGAATCTAAGGTTGTGTAGGGCAGTCAAACCACATGCAAAATGCATTTGCAATGTTTCTATATGTTTATGTTTTATGTGATTCACACATTGGTGAAATTAAAGGAATACTTTAACTTTTTATGTAAATTGGTCAGTCATCCTCTTCCCTGAAGTTACATATGTGGGAAAAATCATTTAGGTCTGCAATCCAAATTTTAGCTTTAGCTTAGCATAGGCACTGGAATGTAATGTAGCAAAAGAGTTGCTATCTGGCTACTTTACATTCCAGCACCTATGCTAAGCTAAAACGCATACACTAGGGACAAAATGCTTTTACCCACATATGTAACTTCAGGATAATGTGGAAACAAAGCAGGAAAACAACTAGAACAGTCATAGCATGCCCCATGCTTATTAAGACATCGTTGTAACATTAATAGTTCAATGTTAAGGCAAATAGCATAGGCTATCGTTACTGCATTTGAAAAGGCTGTATTTCTTGCCTTTATATTCAACAGTCTCCCAAACCCTGTGTGTTCCATTTATACCCATACGAAAAAGATTCATATGAAACGTATAGGAAGTGTCATATAAAAACATATAAAAACCTTTCCAGCCAGAAACATATATAACTATCCAAATCTTATATGGCACATACTACAAAAGTGGCCCGTTTCTCATTTAAGTCATATATGAATGAAACTCACAATATATATGATTTGAATAAGTAAATTATAAGGAACATTAAGTTTCAGTATATGAGACATACAAATATCATATATAGGTTTGTGTATGAGACATACATGTAACATACATGAAATTTATATAAAACTGTGCAGGCTTTATATTTTGATAAGAATATAATTAACCCACATGGAATTGGTGAGACACAGCGGACAGTGAAATTACCCATACTGAGCTGGTACAGTGGGCTGCATGCTGGAGAGTAGGCCTACTGATAGTTTAGACGCTGCATGCTGGAGAGCCTTATAGTTACAAGTCTTAAGCCCTAACCACTAGACCACAGCTGTCTGACACAAAATGTGGCAACAACACCTACCATGGCATCCGCATGTATAAAGAATATGATATAAAACACATATATGTTTTTTTAAGATATTTTTTGGGCTTTTTATTAGATAGGACTGTGTAGAGATGACAGGATCTGGGATCTGGAAATGACCTCGGGTCGTAATCGAACCCGGGTCCCCCACACCACCACCACCACTTCTCTCCCAGAGGTCAACCTCAACTCCACTGCATGGTCCCAGCTCCACCTCTCCCACACCAGCAGTGCACAGACCAACACCCCACCCCCGTGTGCAGGCCCTAATTGCTGAGTCTGCTGGACAGAGACAACCACCGCAACGAGCCCGTCGCAGGCCATCTGTGACCCCTGTGGAAGATGAGCTAATAGATATCATAACACAGCCTCAAACAAACGTACCCCCACATGTCCCTACTACAGGTGAGGAGATGTTTTTTTTTGCTATGAGTCTAGTCCCAAGACTTAACAGGCTGTCACGAAGAGCCCAGGCCCAAGCTCAAATACACATCCTGGACTACCTGACTGAAATGGAGGACCGGGAACAGTCACAGCTCCATCCTCAAGGCCCACAACCGACAGTGCCAACAGCTTTTCATGGTTATCCTGCTCCCCAGTCACATAGCCAACATCACGCAGCACCTCCCCCTCCCACACAGCAACACAGGTCCTTCCTTGAGGACCTGGCAGACCCAGAGATACCATCGTCCTACCAACACTTCTAAAAAAAAAAGTCATGCAAAACATGTAAATAGTTTATAATTCTGACAGAATTTTGACTTGGTATATAATTACAATTTCTTTTTTAAGTTTGGTCTACTGTTTTCAATGTCTGTTTAGTGACAGTCTGAGTAAAAGTAAAAGCTCTACACTAAACTAAAATCTTCTTTTTAGTTATTTATTTTGGAAAATGTTAATTCTCTTTACCTGAGTGTCACAGCCAGTCTTTGCTTTGGCTCAATGGCAGCTCTGTCCTGGCGGGTCAAATCAGGTCCAATGAAGGTCAAAACGGCCTCCATTTGCTCGGCAGACATCCTGAAATAGTTCAGATGTTTCTCTGAATCCAGGCGCAGTTCAGCCACAAGGTGATAATACACTCCAAATTGGCGTCTCCTTTGATTTATGGGATGAACCTACATTCTGCGTTTATTTTTCCTTCGTAGAATCCTCAGAAGAATTAGTGCCGCAATGGCTTTTCTTCGGTCAACGACTCATACTGTAAAAAAGAGGTAAGACGTACTTTCATTCATTAATTCAGTCTATGTTGCTTGTTATTTACTGTACTAAATGAAACATTAAGAAGACAGAGGGTCTACCCGACACTAGCCAATGTAGGTAAGCATATAAAAAAAACAATAGGCTAATTGCAGTAAAGAATAAACTTACCCATTTTGCGGTCACGCACGATTTCTCCGACCCAAACACAGAGTGGAAAAAAACTCTTCTGTACTGGTCACACCCCCAGCCCTGGACAATGGGCAGCACGACTCCCCCACTTTACAGGTAGGCTATGACAAAGTTCAGAGTTCATACCAACTTTCCAGGAGACCAAAATTGGCTTTGCTTTTTTTTGTAATTTCCCCCGCAATTATGTTGTTTAACTATGTTTAAAAAATGTTTGAAAAAATAGGCTTATAATGTGCTACATAGGCTTCGTAGGCTATAATGTGCTACATAGGCCTACTTAATCATACAAAATAAGAATATATTTATGTGGACTTTTTTTGGAAGTGTAACCCACTCCCTTTTCAGACGCTCCCTAACTCTTGCTGCAGCGCTGAGAGTTCTCATATGGTCCCTAGAGCGTGCGCAAGAACTTATTTTCAAATAGGATTCAGGCAACTGCCACTTCGATAACAGCAAAAGAAATCAGATCATCGAGTGAATGAACTTCAATAGACAAAGTGATATCTAATCTGTGAATAGCTGAATTACTTTCTGAATTATTCTTCAAATCAATTAGATAATCCTTTTTCTTCTTCTATCAATCAACTTGTTCCCCTTGAAAACGTTCTTCTAGATTATTAACTACAATCAAGACCCCCAAAGCTACGGAGATCTTGATTTTGTGAACGGATATTCTGACTGGTTTTTTTGATTACCTGGAAACCACCCTGCATTCGTCGTCATCCACTTGTGGACATCCTGGAGATTCCCCTGTAACCCCCATCTTTCCTGTACCACCATCGTCATCCCCCTTGCATGCTTTTGCATCTTCGTGGCTGAACTGTCTGCTACCTGCCACAATCCCTTGCCCCCCGTGACTCTGGTAGGATTGAACTGGACTTGAGCACACACTCTTGGATTGAAATCAACCTGAGTCACACCTTAATTCCCTCACCTTTCTTTTCTTTTCTTTTTTATTTCCTTTTTGAGTGCACTCATTTTCATTTGGGTTTATTTTTATTTAGTTATATTTTTTATTTTCTGAGATCTCAAAGGGGTTTTATTTATTATTTTATTTATTTATTTAATTGGTTAGGCCTCTTTAGAGTTACAGTGCCGGCACTAGTTAAGTATATCACTAGCCTATATTTTGAGTGTTTCTGTTTTTTTACTTCTGCACACCTGGGTAATAGGTTTACATCTTATTACACATAAAACTTAGGCCTAAATAGGTAAATAAGCTAGATTTTCAATACAATTTAAAAGTGGTTAAATAGGTTATTAGACAATAGATTTATTCTTCTTATCTGTACCTTTACTAATCATTCTTAAAACCTAATACATTCTACTTTTTCATATCTACACCCTTACAAATCCAACTTAGATCTTCTTATTGACATTCTATTTATTCCTCTTATTGATAACTTTACCAATTGCACCTTAATACTGTTTACATTATTGTGATTTGCACAAATTAAATTATTCTATTCTTCTAACTTTTTTTTCCTAAATAAATATTTATTGTATTTTCCATCCTTAAAACTTTGAGTGTTGTGTGTTGCTTGGGGTGAGTAATTTGTTGTGGTCTAGTCATAACCTAACCAGTCTTTAGAGCCTAACATTTAGATTTAGACTGTCCCCGCACATCCACAGGCCTTTCCTTGTCGTGCGGGTTACAGAAAGTTGGCGAGCCATAGCCCGGAGATTGGTTAACTAGTGTTTAAGACCACATACCACACCCCTTCAACCACACCTTTATTGATTAAAGGGAAAATAGTAGGCTACACTAGTTAAGATGGATCTTTGCAACCGTTATGGAGTGCATGGACAAAGTAGCTTGATTGTAACAGGTGTTGATAAAATATGCACTGATGAGACAATAATTAGCTTTCTTGAACAAAATGGCAAGATCTTAAAATGTATTAGAGTTCCTGATGAGCCCAATCAACCTAATGGCAGGGTAATAATAGTTTATGCTTCTGAAGACTCAATCATTAAGATCAATCCAGATACCCTTGGTCATATATGTAGTCCCCATGACCCAGACACTTTATGGAATATTAGAACGGTCAGAGACATATGCCAAGAAGATTTGGGCAAAGAGCTAGCCCAACAGTACCTTGAAGAACTGAGTGCCATTGGTGGCAGTGCTACATCTGGATATGCCAGCATCCTTGAAAGAGAGCTCAGACGTATCCAGTCAGAGGTTTCGGAGAGAACAGACAGCGTCTCCACAGCAAGAGACAATCCCATACCACACACTGAGACCAGTATGGATGTCAAATGCACCAAGGCCACGGACAGTCACAGCAGCACTCGTTCATCCACGTCTGGAGTTCCTCCTTCGACTGCCAACGCCACTATGTACAGTCCTTTGAGCCTTGACAATGATGTCATCAATCCTCCCAGTGTCCAGAGAGTAGTCGTAGAGCATGTCATCAGAAATGATTCTGCACCCTCATTCAGCAATCAGAGCAAGATCCGCACCTTCTCGGGAAGACTTCCAAAGCCAAATGGTGAAGTAGATTATGACGCCTGGAAAACTCAAGTTGAGCTGCTCCTGAGTGATTCCCATGTGTCTGATTCGCAGAAAGTGAGAAAGATTTTGGAGAGTTTGGTAGGCCCAGCTGCTGACATGGTCAAACCTCTCGGGACCTTTTCGGCTCCACATGCCTATGTAAATCAGCTTGAATCAGCTTTTGGTGTTGTAGAAGATGGAGAAGAGTTGTTTGCAAAGTTCCTGGGTACAAACCAAAATGCTGGAGAGAAGGCCTCAGACTACCTGTTCAGACTTCAGACGCTTCTCACAAAGGTCACTTCAAGAGGAGGGGTTGTTCTTGAGGAGTCAGATAAACACTTGCTCAGGCAATTTTGCAGAGGGTGCTGGGACCACTCCTTGCTCATTGGACTCCAGCTGGAACAGAAGAAGAGCAATCCACCCTCTTTCCGTGAGCTGCTGCTTCTGCTTAGGACAGAGGAAGACAGGCGTTCAGCGAAGATGGACAGAATGAAAAAACACATGGGGAGCTCAAAAGCTATAGCACATGCTCACACAGTTTATGGTTTTCCCACCTGCTACAATGGCGTTGAACTGCCTACTGAAGAAAAGCAGAATGACACACAGAAGCTGCTCAATGAAATATCTGAGCTACGCAAACAGGTTGCCACTCTGTCTATGAATGCTCAGCCAAGAAATCCAACTGAAGCTAGCTGCATGATAACGAATGCCTCCATGCCTTCCAATCATACTCCTCGCTTCCCAAAGCCTTGGTTCTGTTTTAAATGTGGTGAGGATGGCCATATTGCTGCTCACTGCCAGAATGCTCCAAACCCTGTCCTCGTCCATCAGAAGAACACAGAGCTGAAAAGAAAACGTGAAGTTCAGAGGTCACGGCACACTGCTTCCTCCATGCCTTTAAACTAGTCACAGCTTCTGTTTCGGGACGTTCAGGAGCTAAAAGCCATAGTATGAGTCCCAGACCCCTAAACACCATTGTAAGAGCCTCCAACAGGCATGACAATCAGAAACAACAGCAATGTCAAAGCAATCAATTCCTTCCCAATGGACTTGTAGGCCCACGCTGCACTGCTTCTGTTTCCATTGAAGGGATAGAGTGTGAATCCATCCTCGACACTGGATCTCAAGTCACAACCATTTCAGAGACGTTCTACCTGAACAACTTGTCCTTCCTCCCCATCCAGCCCATCCAAGCTTTGTTTCAGATTGAAGGTGCAGGTGGTCAACATGTCCCATATAAGGGTTATATACAAGCCCTCATCTCCTTCCCCAGCAGCATCACTGGCATTGTTGAACAGATCAGCTCTTTAGTCCTCATTGTGCCCAACTGTCACTTCAACACTCAGATTCCCCTACTGGTTGGCACAAACGTCCTTGACCGATTATATCAAGATGGCATAGAAAAGCATGGAGAGGAGTTTTTACAAAGACCCGAACTCAACAGCGACTGCGTCCTGCTGTTTCAGCATGTTGCCCAAAGCCATCAGGAAGAGAACTCAGCCTGCCAGGTCAAGCTACATGGGCGCCATTCTGTTGCCATCCCTGCAGGAGGAAATGTGTCTGTCTTTGGTGACATCAGGATGAAAAAGAACTGTCCACACTCCCTGTTTGTGATTGAGTCCTCTGAATCATTACACTTACCCGGCGGAGTGTTTGTCGAGAGTGCCCTCCTGGAAATCCCACACAGATCATCAAGCAAGGTCCCCATTGTACTGAGAAATGTGACCGACCGAAATGTCATGCTGCATCCCAAACAGGTGATAGCTCAGATGATGGTTGCACAGTATGTGATGCCACCTGAACAACATGTAACAGTGTCTGACACCCCCCAGCCTCAGAACAACAGGTTGAGCTTCAACCTGGATGATTCCCCCATCCCAGAGGAATGGAAGAGCCGTGTCATAGACAAACTGAACAACATGTCAGAGGTCTTTGCAGTTGACGACCTGTCCTATGGCCATACAGCTGCCGTCAAGCACCACATCCGTCTTCAGGATGACACTCCCTTTAGAGAGAGACCCAGGCCCATTCATCCATCAGACAGGGAAGCTGTCAAACAACACCTTCGAGAGCTCCTAGATGCTGGCATCATCAGAGAGTCTGAGAGTCCGTTTGCATCCCCCATCGTCGTTGTCAAGAAGAAAAATGGAAAGATCCGCCTTTGTGTTGATTACAGGAAGTTGAACCTACGAACAGTGAAAGATGCCTATGCCCTTCCCAACATCGAAGAGACTTTTTCTGCTCTTACTGGTGCAAAATGGTTTTCTGTAATGGACCTGAAGTCAGGCTACTACCAGGTAGAGGTTGCCGAAGAAGACAAACACAAGACAGCTTTCGTATGTCCTCTAGGGTTCTGGGAGTTCAACCGGATGCCTCAAGGTGTGACCAATGCACCAAGTACCTTCCAAAGGCTCATGGAGAAATGTGTTGGAGATCTGCACCTAAATGAAGTTTTGGTCTTTCTGGACGATCTTATTGTCTTCTCAAAGACGTTAGAAGAGCACGAAACCCGGCTGATGAAAGTGCTGAATCGTCTCAAAGACTATGGCCTGAAACTGTCTCCAGATAAGTGCCACTTCTTCCAATCCTCTGTCAAATATCTTGGTCACGTTGTCGATGCTGAGGGAGTCCACACAGATCCTGATAAAGTTTCTGCCCTGAAAGAATGGCCCCGTCCTGCCAATAGGAAAGAGCTTAAATGCTTCCTGGGATTTGCAGGATACTACAGGCGTTTTGTAGAAGGCTACTCCAAGATAGCAAAACCTCTGAATACCCTGACAGCAGGATATGTACCACCACGAAAGAGAGGGAAGATCTATAAAAGAGAAAAGTTAAAAACTCCAATTAATCCCACTTTGCCATTTGGGGATGATTGGACAGTAGAGTGTGAGGTTGCATTTACAACCCTCATAGATAAATTGACCTCAGCCCCTGTCCTGGCTTTTGCCAATCCCAACTTGCCATACGTCTTACACACTGATGCCAGCCGTGATGGACTTGGTGCTGCCCTTTACCAAGAACAAGACGGAAAGCTAAGAGTTGTTGCTTATGCCAGCAGAGGGTTGTCCAGAAGTGAGCAGAATTACCCCGTCCACAAACAAGAGTATCTCGCATTAAAATGGGCCATTTGTGAGAAGTTCCATGATTACCTTTATGGCACTGAGTTCCAGGTTTTAACAGACAACAACCCCCTGACTTATGTGTTGACCACAGCAAAGCTTGACGCAGCAGGTCATCGCTGGTTAGCTGCTTTGTCCACATACCGCTTCAGCATCAAGTACAGAGCTGGAATCAGCAACCAAGATGCCGATGGGTTGTCCAGAAGGCCGCAGAGTCCATCTAAGGAGGATGATGAGTTCAAGCGGGAAAGAGAACGGATTGAGGAACTGAAACAACGGATCCTGAATGGAGAAAGCAAGATGGTTTCTGGCGACATGCTCTCTGCTCTGTGTCAACGGCACTCTGTAATCACCTCAGCAGACACGAGTGCACTGTCAGATCTCACCATTCTTGCTGAATCCTTGGCTGTAGATGTCTCTAGCATCCCAGAAGACTTTGAATCCTCAGGGCAAGGTACCCTTCCTGGAATGACTCACAATGACTGGCACCAATCCCAGAGAGAAGACCCATCCATCAGGCGCGTCATCAGTTTCATTCAAAGAGATCGTAAGCCCACTCTACAGGAGATATCATCTGAGTCACTTGAAGTTAAACTGCTCCTGAGGGAATGGAAAAGGCTTGAGCTTCGGGAGGGAGTACTATTCCGGAGATGTCTGGATAGGGGCACTGAGATCCATCAGCTGGTTTTACCCAGCAAGTACCGTGCCAGAGCATTACATGGTCTGCATGATGAACTTGGCCATCTTGGTACTGAGCGTCTCCTCCATCTTGCCCGTGCTAGATTTTACTGGCCGAAGATGTTCCAATCTGTTGAACAGAAGTGCCAGACGTGCGAGAGATGTGTGAGGCGGAAAGCCCACGCTCAGAATGCTGCTCCCATGGAAACCATCCAGACTAGTTACCCACTTGAACTTGTGTGTATGGACTTCCTTTGTATTGAACCTGATAGCAGAGACACAAGAAACGTCCTCGTCATCACAGACCACTTCACTAAGTTTGCCATCGCAGTTCCAACAAAAGATCAGAAAGCAAACACAGTTGCCAAGACACTCTGGGAGAGCTTCATCGTCCACTACGGGTTCCCAAGCCGTCTTCTCAGTGATCAAGGAAGAGACTTCGAGTCACGTACCATCAAAGAGCTTTGTTCACTTATTGGCACAGAAAAAGTGAGAACCACCCCGTACCATCCACGCGGCAACCCCGTTGAGAGGTTCAACAGGACACTTCTTAGTATGCTCGGAACCCTAGATGAAAAGGACAAATACCACTGGAGGGACTTTGTCAAGCCTTTAGTTCATGCATATAATTGCACCAGGAATGACACCACTGGTTATTCACCATATGAGCTGATGTTTGGCAGGCAGCCCAGACTCCCCATTGATCTTGTCCTTGGCCTCCAACCTAATCCAGATGGTTTCAAGTCCCACTCAGATTATGTGAAGGGCCTTCGTCAACGGCTGCAAGACAGTTATGCCCTTGCTTCTGAAAGCTCACGGAGGATGGGAGAGAAAAACAAGGCTAGATTTGACAGCAAAGTCAGAGCAGCAGAACTTGTTCCTGGCGACAGAGTCCTAGTGAGGAACATGAATCTGAGAGGGAAGCATAAACTGGCTGACAGATGGGAGAAGGAAGTCCATGTTGTAGTGAAGAGGATAGGTGACGGTCCAGTCTACGTCATAAAACATGAGCAGAGAGACACTCCACCCCGAACTCTTCACAGAGACCTCCTCCTGCCCTGTGGGTTCTTGCCTCTTGATTCCGAACCAGAACCTGTTGTGAACTCACCTCACACAAGAAAATTAAGACACAGGAAAAAGGCAGATCAACAGAGCAGCAGTGGCGATTGTGTTGATGACACTGTGTGCAGCAGTGATGATGAAGATTGTTACCCACTGGAGATCCCCCTAACCTCCAGAAGGACCTTTATTAGAACCACAACACAGATGAACACAGAACAGCATCCTTCAGATCCCTCTGCTTCAAATGGGTTGAACCTGAGTCTACCTGAGGTCTCAAAGTTCAGAACTCCACTTGTAGCTCGCACTAAGCCTACCGAAGCATCCTCACCAGAGAGGGAACTGATTGAATATGAAAGAGCAAGACTTCCATGTCAAGTATCTCAAGTTGAGCCCTCTGAGGCATGCTCACCTGTAGACGAGCCACAGAGTAAAGTACTTCTTCAAAGAAACTCACCTGAGGAAGAACATGTAGACTTACCTGGACCTGTAGATTTACCTGAACCTGTCGACTTACCTGAACCCGCTGACGTACCTGAACCTGACGGCTTACCTGAGAGAGAATCCGCTGAAGTCCGAAGATCCTCCCGAGAAAGACGTCCACCTGAAAGACTGTGTTACGGAGAACTTGGAAGACCGTTGGTGCTAGCTCTTGCCTCTTTCTTCGAAAGTCTGGGCAGGCATGTCTGAAATCACTAGTGCACACACTAGGTAGTTTTAATGCGCATGCAGAGACTCATGCGGTTTAGAGGGGGAGAATGTAACCCACTCCCTTTTCAGACGCTCCCTAACTCTTGCTGCAGCGCTGAGAGTTCTCATATGGTCCCTAGAGCGTGCGCAAGAACTTATTTTCAAATAGGATTCAGGCAACTGCCACTTCGATAACAGCAAAAGAAATCAGATCATCGAGTGAATGAACTTCAATAGACAAAGTGATATCTAATCTGTGAATAGCTGAATTACTTTCTGAATTATTCTTCAAATCAATTAGATAATCCTTTTTCTTCTTCTATCAATCAACTTGTTCCCCTTGAAAACGTTCTTCTAGGTTATTAACTACAATCAAGACCCCCAAAGCTACGGAGATCTTGATTTTGTGAACGGATATTCTGACTGGTTTTTTTGATTACCTGGAAACCACCCTGCATTCGTCGTCATCCACTTGTGGACATCCTGGAGATTCCCCTGTAACCCCCATCTTTCCTGTACCACCATCGTCATCCCCCTTGCATGCTTTTGCATCTTCGTGGCTGAACTGTCTGCTACCTGCCACAATCCCTTGCCCCCCGTGACTCTGGTAGGATTGAACTGGACTTGAGCACACACTCTTGGATTGAAATCAACCTGAGTCACACCTTAATTCCCTCACCTTTCTTTTCTTTTCCTTTTTTATTTCCTTTTTGAGTGCACTCATTTTCATTTGGGTTTATTTTTATTTAGTTATATTTTTTTATTTTCTGAGATCTCAAAGGGGTTTTATTTATTATTTTATTTATTTATTTAATTGGTTAGGCCTCTTTAGAGTTACAGTGCCGGCACTAGTTAAGTATATCACTAGCCTATATTTTGAGTGTTTCTGTTTTTTTACTTCTGCACACCTGGGTAATAGGTTTACATCTTATTACACATAAAACTTAGGCCTAAATAGGTAGATAAATAAGCTAGATTTTTTTCAATACAATTTAAAAGTGGTTAAATAGGTTATTAGACAATAGATTTATTCTTCTTATCTGTACCTTTACTAATCATTCTTAAAACCTAATACATTCTACTTTTTCATATCTACACCCTTACAAATCCAACTTAGATCTTCTTATTGACATTCTATTTATTCCTCTTATTGATAACTTTACCAATTGCACCTTAATACTGTTTACATTATTGTGATTTGCACAAATTAAATTATTCTATTCTTCTAACTTTTTTTTCCTAAATAAATATTTATTGTATTTTCCATCCTTAAAACTTTGAGTGTTGTGTGTTGCTTGGGGTGAGTAATTTGTTGTGGTCTAGTCATAACCTAACCAGTCTTTAGAGCCTAACATTTAGATTTAGACTGTCCCCGCACATCCACAGGCCTTTCCTTGTCGTGCGGGTTACAGAAGGAAAAAGGGGAAAATAGCAAAGCACAGTTGAAGTCATGACTGCATTATTACACGGGTCGTGTGCAAATGAAACTCTCGGAATCAAAAGAGAATCAAAAGAGAATAGCTTTAATGACTGATCAGGCAGCTAGAATCAAAAGAGAATAGCTTTAATGACTGATCAGGCAGCTAGAATCAAAAGAGAATAGCTTTAATGACTGATCAGGCAGCTGACGCGCAGCGCACGGACAGCACCGCTGACATGCCTGGTGTGAATGCAAAAGCACAAACGCGCCGCTCACGGACCGCTTACGCCCCGCGCCGCTTACGCGCAGATGCGGTGTGATTCGGCCGTAAGGTATAAATCATTTCAGTTGTTACATTTTGTTGTAATCAAAGAGGACACACACATGTCTTTACTGATTGTAATATTGAAAACCTTTAAAACCAGGTGTGACAACCAGTCATGCTGGGGGAGAAGCATATATTCCACTACATTTACTGTTGTGTGATTGTAAAGGTTTACATACAAAGTCCTCAGATGGTACTGATTGTACATTGTCTCTGTGTGTCCTGCTCATCAGGAGAGGCTCCGAGTCATCTGGAAGGCAGGTTGCTGATAGGAAGAGCCTCACAACGGAAGCACTCTTGAGGGCAGCGGCGAATTCACCAGCAGAAGGATTGTACCGGTGCCCTCCTTTTCCCCGAATGACTGAGAACAAATTCTGTGGAGGTTCATAGTGTTGATTTTATTATTCATGATTTGGAATGTCCTGGCATACATTTGCATCAGAATACATGTGACACTTACATGTATCACATATAAAGCTCAATCTGTGGACTGCAAGCACTTGCATGTTAGCAGTTACCTCAAGGCCGTCCTGGTTCAGCCTTGCTGTGTACAGACACTTGATATTATTTGTCTGCATTTCCCTCCACAGATGCAGGACACTCCTGAGTGTGATGACTAGGCCCCATTGACAAGGTGGAGGGGATGCATCTCTGAAATCACAGTACAGGTAAGTTACTCAGAAACTTTAATGTATTCCATAACTTCCCAAAGGTTGTGAACAGTGCCAACAAACCTGAACTTCCATGATGGAACACTGTCTATGCACTGTTGTAGGAACTGTACTTGAACTGAGCTGGCCTTATTGAGGGGGTGCCTCCATGGATTTGGATCTTTCCAGTTTCTGATGATAATATATTTCAGATGTTAGCATATGAGGAATGAGTTAAACTTGTTGGAAGACAGTACCATCAACTGATAGTGTAACATTTTGACTCATAGGGTATCATGCACTGATAAACTCTGAACTACTAAAAAGTGTCATCATTATTATCATCACTATTGTTAGTATCCACCAACTTCATTCTGGAGCGTTAATACCCTAACCCTGGGCAGACAGATGCTACAGGCAGTCAGTGACCAACTTCATTCTGGAGCGTGGGCAGACAGATGCTACAGGCAGTCAGTGACCAACTCCATTCTGGAGCGTGGGCAGACAGATGTTACAGGCAGTCAGTGAACTCTGTAAAATAACTTGTATAGCTAACAATACTATGTATTCCCACTATGTTGAGAGTGATACCAATACCTTGAATTTAATACCGTGTCCCAACTGAAAGCGACTGTCGGCTTGTCGTGTAGCATTGACTTTCACTGTCTACATAGGATGCGTTAAATGTGACGTTCTATTAGATTAGATTCTCTATTCAATCTGGCCGAGCAACGTGACTTGCGCGACTGAAATAGAAACAGACAGAGCGACTAAAAAGTCGCGTAGCAATGCGACTAGTCGCACTGGATTGCATCGCATTCAGTTAGGACATGGGTGGATGACGGATAGCAAAATTCAGACTGTCCTTTTGTCACACACGTATAAAAAATGGTAATTGTTAAGAATTGATATGGAAATGTTGTTGGTCTGATAGGATCAACTTCCTGCATACTAAAAATTTTGGTGTTGTATTTAAATTTTGACATAAAACAACTATCCAAACATAAAAAATGTCATATGGTGTGACTGTCCACTATGCGTGTGATTTTCCTAATTAGAATGTATATCCATATAAAGTATAAATACTTTAAAATTTTACCAGGCAAATAAAATAAGTGGATGTTTTCTATAACCACAGAAAGTTTCGATGCCCATGCATAACGTCCAACTAAGTTCTAATCAAATATATTTTGTCCCTACAATGGACATCATATGGTGTGACACTATATTTTATATTTTCAACGGGCATTAATTTGGACATCATTGCCATGACACGGACCCTGCTTCATCAGGAAGTTACAATAGCATGTCAGGAGTGATTGCCATGGTCAGGAGGTCAGGTCTGCCTTTTAGATTTTTATATAAAAAGCTCCATATCCGACATCATCAATAGTGGTCAAAAAATTGTGTCTTATGGTGTGACATCATTTGCAATAAAAATTGTTATTTTTCACAAATCTACTTTATGAATTCTTAGAAAGCATTGCTGCCATGTGGTCAGTTGCATGCTAAATAATATCTAGCTGTATTTAGTTGTCTAATAAATTAGATAAACTGTCAAAATGTCATATTGAGTGACACTATGTCATATGGAGTGACATTGTTATTACATTGTTATTACATTGGGACATTGAAAATGTACAGTCACACTATATGACATTTCTGTCACACTCTATGACCAAACTGCATTTTTATATTGAAATATATGTAAAAACACAAATTCAATTTAAAAATCATATATGAAATATATTAAATCTGTGATAAGAATTTAGCAAAATAGGATCTGTACAATTTATATTTCCCTTTCCCATTTTTCCCCCATGTCACCATGTTTCACATGTAATATGCAGTTGAAAAATAGATGTTATCCCTAAAGTTCTTTTCAGTGGACTTCAAAATTCATTGTTAATGATTTTATTTTCATGAAATACCTTTTTTTGCGCTGATACATTGTGATTTGGTGCATTTCATCATATGGCGTGACACTATGTCATTTGGTGTGACGTCAAATAATCATAGAAAACGTCATAAAACAAGACTTTCTAACTGACAAATCATGACAAAATCAATAGTGTAGAAAGGAAATGACATCTGCAAGAATCTCAAGAATTTTGAGCAACTTTTGACAAAGAATGTCAGAAATACGCTAAAATATCTGGTTAGAGTTCAGACCATTCTCCTCCTTGACATAATAACTTGTCAAATGTTAAGTTTTTATCCTAAATATTCACAAGCAAATGTTGCATATCAAAGCAAACATGATTAATAAGTACATTGACGTAAATTAAAGAAGAAAAAAATACCTAATTTTTATTTTATATCAAATTGTTTTAATGTCACACCATATGACAGTTTTAGGCACTACCTTGACAAATTCATATATAAATACTTATTTTAATTAAAAAATGTAAAAAATATTTACGTATTGGTTAAGTTTAGACTCACAGCAACACATATAAACACTTTTTAGGGATGATATTTGAAGTTTTTTAAAAATCCTTTTTTCAGGCTTATTTGTCATCCACCCACATTCCAATAGAAAACAAAGTGATGGAATTCTTTTTTGATGCACAATATGCAGTCGCATCGCGTTCAGTTAGGACACGGTGAAAGATGTCAAACATCGTATTCATGTGTTCCAGGAAGTCAGCGGTGACCAGGACCTCAACTGGCAGCCTCTCCAAATCCACCAGCGACTTCATTCCTATGAAATACAGTTGTAAGTTTGCAGTGTGATATCATCTTGCAAGTTGGCTTTTGTAAAATATTATTAGATTTTAGTCATCTCACCTGCAGACACAGTATGACTGAACGCCTGTGTGGCCAGCCGCACGCTCATATTCTTGAATGGTGGGAGCACAACATGTTTGACAGTCAGCTGTAATGATTATATTTAGAATATGCAATCATCCCACTTGTGAACGGCTTCTACTGAGTGTCCATCTGCATATCTTCAAAACTAGGATTACCAGTATGTCTTAATTGACCATCCCAAATCCTTTTTATTTATTTATTTATTTTTTAAATGTCTTGCACTTTGTTGTGTTGCTGTGTTCGCGTATTTGTCCAATGTCATAGTCTTAACATTTGAACTAACCTTGACACCATGTTTCTTTATGTTGTTCCTAATTGACTTGACCAAATGTGGCACGTCAAAATCACCGCTATCTGCCGCCCCATAACAGCCTAAGGGTGTTCATTTGGTCAATGTCATAGAACTGCTTCACATGTTCCCACCTCACAGTTCCATCTGCAGTCTGTAATCACACAATGTAATGATTATTTTTAGAATATGCAATCATCCCACTTGTGAATGGCTTCTACTTGAGTGTCCATCTGCATATCTTCAAAACTAGGATTACCAGAATGTCATAATTGACCATCGCAAATACTTTTTATTTGCACTTTGTTGTGTTGTTGTGTTCGCCTATTTGTCCAATGTCATAGTGTTAACACTTTGAACTAACCTTGACACCATGTTTCTTTATGTTGTTCCTAATTGACTTGACCAAATGTGGCACGTCAAAATCACCGCTATCTGCCGCCCCATAACAGTGATGGTGTGTGCCTGAGTGGTTACATCAGTAATAGTCAAGGTTGCTCCCAGAAGTTTCACAGACTTCACATTCGTGGGCGACTGATCGCACACCAGTGCCATGACCTGTTGGCAATATGTGCAGTGAGGTCACCTATACATGTACATGTCAATCATTTAAATTTGACGTGAGATAGACATTGTCATGGAACGTCTTTGCATTGGACTTACATTGAAGCCAATGTTGTGAAGCCGCTCAATGGCCTCTGAAAGGATGCGTTGGGTTAGGGTTAATGCCGTCTCAGCAGCCTGTAGGTGCTTGGGCTTTGGTGGTGGATCTGGAGACCAAATTGCTTTAGGTCCTTAGGGAATGCCCTTGGCCGGGTCTCATGGTGCTTTGTCTGGATGACTACAACGTCCCTCTTCTTGGCGGGCAACCGCTGCAGAGCATCAGCAAATGCACTTTTGCTCATCTTGAATGACATGAATAAGGTTTGCAATGGGGGTCATGTCAAGCACATCGTCTTCTAGTGCTGAGAACCTAAGGGGCTGAAGTCATAGTTGTACTCTCTCACTTAGGAGAGATTAGATTAGATTAGCCTTTATTGTCTCAGAAGAGAAATTGGTCTTGGGCAGTCGAGAGGTAGGGGTTACACACACAGTAACATATATACATATAACACTTATGGACCAATGCCCACACACAATCACACAATCACACAGTTGCCATCAACCAGACCACCAAGTTGGCCAGTACAGAAACGCATTGCACGCTGACCCATGATATTGCACCAACAGTGTTGGGGAAGTTACTTTTAAAAAGTAACCAATTACTTTACTTTAGTTACTGCTTTGAATTGTAATGAGATTACTTTACTCGTTACTAATTTTAAAAAGTAACTTGTTACTTTACTCGTTACTTTACTTTTAGCCCATAACTTGAATGAACTTGCTCTATTTCACTGGCTACGTCATGTATGTCTCCCTCTGACCCTTTTTATAGGCAATGGCAGCCTTCTCGCGGTGAAAGTTTTCATCAATCCAGTGAACAGTCAATCCGAGATAACTTTTGTTGTTAGCACTCCAAATATCTGCCGTTGTAGAAACGAATTCTGTGGTCTCAAATGTCTTTTTGAGATCCGATTCGATTACAGCATAACATTTGCTCAAGTAGGCTAACGTTAGCTCGAAAATGTTTTTCTGTCTGATATGGGAGCTCGCGTTGTTGGTATTTTGCTTAATATTCTCCTAAAACGGGGGGATTCTATTGTGGACAGCGGAACCATGTCCTCCACAGCATAGGCTACAACTAGATTATTTATTTCTGCCTGCGATGTTACCTGTCGTAATCCTCCCTCTCCTGATGTAAGTTTCGCCTGTTTGGGTACTGGGGCAGTCTCGTCATCACCGGGACGGTGGCTATGGGGATTTTTAGCCACCAGCTTTGTACGACTGTGCTGTCTGGCCAAGTGCTTCGACAAATTGCACATTGACTGTATAGTGTAGAAGTGGAAAGCTGTTTATCACCAGGACATAGCGAGCACTTAACCTGAAAATAATGCAAATATTTCCAGTTGGCGAAGATGCCAGTGTTCTTCATGACTTCTCTCTCTTCCATCTCCCTCTCACTGAATCAATCGATTTCCACAGCAACCAGTTAGGCACGCATGCGCCACTAATAAAAACAACGCGGTTTTGACAGCAATTGATGTTGGCCTACCGGTAGCTCACTGATTTACATGTAAATTTGTTAATATGAATGACACTGAACAAAATGGGTAACGCTGTAACGAACGTTACTATAGTCTAGTAACTGTAATGACGTTAGTGAAATTTGAACTGTAATGCGTTACGTTATTAAGTTCCTGACAACAGTAACGAAATTACAGTAACGCGTTACTTTGTAACGCGTTATCCCCAACACTGTGCACCAAACATAGTATTGCACACAGTCCCTTAAAAGATTGCACATACTCTCTCATTCATTGCACACAGCCCTAAGTATTGCACTTATTCTCATATATTGCACACAACCCTTAATATTGCACATAACCCTCCTAATCATCCATACACATTCACTTCACATTTCACAGGACCATCCTCCTCGCCACACACACACAAACACATCTAATATTGAACATAGTCCTCACAGTCATCCACACCGTTTCAAATCACATTTCATAAAAAAAAAAAACATCCCTCCATCCACGCACACCCTCACCAAACACCATCTCTGACTTCACATAGGCGGAATGTGACTACGTATTTTACACCGGTAATCATATACAGTATATGAGGTAAATACAATTCCTTGTATCTTTGTATTGTAATGTGACTAATGATCAACTCTTTATTCCATACACCATACCAGGGTTCATATTACACAAAATGTAAATACGAATAAATAGATAAAAAGAAACATGAGACAGACATCATCACAACATTTAGACATATGAGCAGTCCCTCCAATGTGTCCTTCGTTTAGAGGAATACCTCATGGCACTGCTTGAAGGCTTCAATAGACTTTCAATAATCATATTGTTTGCGCTATCCAACCACATGAATTTGTACATTACATTCCTTAGAACAGCCTCACATTATGGCACATTGGACTACTGATGATCCTTGTATCATAATTTGACTATTTATGTGGTATTTGGCCTACCACTTGTGTGACCAGTCCTGGTTCAAAGTGTGCCTCACAAACACCATATCCGCCCTTCATAAGCTCCTCATATGTGGCGTTGACCCACAGATCAGCCCTTCTCATATTTATGAGCCATCTTTTCCTCCTGTAAGCAGTGTAAAGAATTGCAATATTATGAAAATGCATTTCCATGGGTTTGCAATGTGTAGGCTATCTATGGAATGTGATTGAACTGACTTCTAGGGTCACTGAACTTTGAGAAAAATTATGTCTGTTTCATCTGCCTGCTCATGTCCATTATAAATGGAGGGTTTCAGTCCAGATGCAAAGGTTTAAACAATTAGGCCAGGAAAGATCGACTCAAAACTGCAGTTGATTGTTTACGGCGGTAAGACTAGACTAGTTTTTGAAATGCAAGTTTTCTGAAAGACCTTACAGTGGAGGTACTGAAATAAGCCAAAGTAGGCATGTGATAATTTGCTTAGCTTGATATGGGTTTAGGCCTACATAGATATACCAACCAAAAAAAGCTGTGTCTGTGAAAGGTCTGAGTATGACTACCTGAACAATTTTGGGATGCACTGCCTATGAAAGTGATGGATGTTCATTGAAAATCAATGCATGTCAATATTAGTGTTATAGAGCATAGCATTGTGAATGACGTGGAATGTGTGGGGACGGACCATTTGTGAGATTTTGAGCAAAAGACGTCTCCAGATTGGCCTTGGAGTTGTGCGTAATTGGACATAAACTTTACCACTATATCTTACTTGCGGACCACTATAGTATGGTTGGTTAGAACATTACAGAACAAATAAATAAAATATAATAGCCTATTCATTCAACTGTCCAATTTCAAGCAGGATATCCAAATCTGCTTTCTGCATAATGCAGGCAACAGAGAGATGGTGCGAAACTCCGCAGGTTGTATAGGCTACCTACGAAATGTGCACTCGCAAGCATATCCCATGCAATTTCCGTGGTCATATACAAGGCGGGGAACATAGGACCCGTTTCTTCCAGGACAAACTCTGTGTGATCGATTTAGTTTAATTACCAAATGAGTTTTGAAACATAACGGAATTCACACAGAGTGTCACGTCAGTCTAACAAAAACAATGACAGACGGAGTTTTTAGGAAATAGACCGCAGTCTGGATTTATTCAATGGTTAATTAAATTAAAGCATTAGCAGAGAGTGGGGTAGGGGATGCGTGCGTGGCAGTTGCACGGGCAACCAAGGTTCGCATTCCCTAAATTGCTTATCTATCAGCCGTGGATGTGTTTTTTTTTTGTGTGTGTGCAAATGAACATCAAACTGCTTCAGTCTAAAAACGTTCCTACTACAAAACCCATCACAAATTAGCATTCAAAATGAGGAGGAGACACACACAATATGCCCACACGCATTCACTCACACACAGAGGAGCGAGAACAGCTCAACACTGACAAGTAGCGTCAATATTTTGGTCATTAATTACTAGCCCCCTTACAAGCCATTCATGCATCTCTACATGTGTATTTTCGGACTAATGGGATGTCGGAACAATGGGCTTCTTTTTTTTTCGGACTAATGGTATGTCTGACTAATGGGATCTCTCCTCAATGGCTCATTTTCGGACTAATGGGATGTCGGACTAATGGGATGTCGGACTTATGATACGGAACCGAATGTGTTGGGGCTATTGTGGTTCATCGCCTAGCAACCAGCCAGAAGACCAGGGTAAAAAATAAGGTTGGTGCACACCTGATTAAAAGTTCATTTTCTACGGAATGGAGTCACATAGTCTTGACAATAATATGAAATGGGGCAGGGGGCTTTGGAGATCACCATATCATGTCCAAAATGTACATCCATTACTCAGAAAAATAAGGCTTTTAAAAATTCGGTGGAATTCTTGGATTCTCTCATAGACTTCAATGTTACGGAATGAGCACTTCCACTGCATAAATTCGAGCGCCGCCCAGAACTACCTTATTTGGCATTAGCCTCATGACTCCAGGAAGTGGGTCCTCATGATTTATCTCCGTAAAGAAGGATCTCTGCTAGAATATTTTCCAAAAGAAAGAGAGAGAGAGAGAGAGAGAGTATTAGCAGTAGTTATGGTATGATTGCAGTACACAGAATATGGACAGAAACATTGGAAGAATAATAAAAAGATATTTCTCACTATCCTGAACCTACAGCTACCTAGGGTTATTATTTTAAATCTAGGCTGTTTATTAGCATGACAACGATGTTGCAGTGGACTTATGTGGTAAAACAACAGTCTGTTGAATGAATGTGAGCGCTCTTCTGCGGTTAGCCTACACATCATTAAATACCTCTCTTATCTTTGGATAAGATAAATCATTCTTAAAATCTGTTTTTTTTTCCCCCCTGTTAATTGAAATTCTCTATTTAAATATTAGCCTACCCTTTGAAGGTGAGATGGAAAACAAAAAATTGATGGAACTACTCCGTCTCTTATTCGTGTCTGGGAAAGCGCTGGGAAAGAGCTTGATCTTGTTTTTACCAGAGGTTGTGCCACAGATACTCTCGTGGTTACTCCTCTACACCTGTCTGACCACTATTTTGTTCAGTTCAAGGTTTGCCTACCTGAACCTACAGCTACCTCGGACCCTATGGTTTCGTTTCGTCGCAACCTCCGCAACTTATCTCCGACGCACTTTTCCTCTCTTGTGGCATCTGCTCTTCCGACATCCAGCACTTTCTCCTCACTTGAGGTTAATGATGCCACTGAGGCTTTGTGCTCTACACTAAACTCTTGTCTGGATAGGTTGTGTCCCCTATCCACCAAACCTGCTCGATCCAGCCAGTCCCAACCCTGGCTCAATGATACCCTCCGGTCGCTGCGCACCAACCTCAGGGCCGCTGAGAGAAAGTGGCACAAAACAAAAGGGCTCTCTGACTTGGATACATTCCAGTCGTTACTAACATCCTTCTCATGCAGCATCACTGCTGCCAAGAAGGCATTTTACATTGACAAAATTGACAATGCCACTGACGCCAGAAAACTATTCTCTACCTTCAAAACTCTGCTTAACCCTCCACCACCACCACCTGCTACAAACCTAACAGCTGATACTTTTGCTTCATTTTTTACTGACAAAGTAGCCAGCATCAGCAGTCAGTTCACTGAACCACTGGGCGATCAGACATGCAGAGGTCCTACTGCATCTTTCGATTCATTCAGACCTCTCAGCGAGAGCGATGTGTCCAGACTCCTTACATGTAGCCGTCCTACTACATGTCCACTGGACCCTATTCCAACCAACCTGCTGCAATCCATAGCTCCGACGGTTACAACTGCAATCACACATGTGATTAATGCTTCACTAACATCAGGAACGTTTCCTACTGCATTTAAACAGGCTCGGGTAACGCCTTTACTCAAAAAATCGTCTCTTGCTCCCACTCAAGTGGAGAACTACCGGCCGGTCTCTCTCCTCCCTTTCTTGTCTAAAACAATTGAAAGGGCAGTTTTCAAACAACTTACAGAATTTCTGTCTCTGCACAACCTCCTTGACTCCAACCAATCGGGTTTCAAAAGTGGTCACTCCACTGAAACGGCTCTGTTGTCTGTGACTGAAGCCTTAAAAGAAGCCAGGGCGGCAATGAATTCCTCGGTACTCATTCTGCTTGACCTATCAGCAGCATTTGGCACGGTCAATCATAACATTCTGCTAAATATACTCTCAAACTTGGGCATCACATGCAAAGCACATTCATGGATTGAATCCTATCTCACTGAGTGCACATTCAAAGTGTCCTGGTTAGGGCACACATCTGCAACGCACCACCTTGTCACAGGGGTACCCCAAGGGTCAGTGCTGGGGCCCCTCCTGTTTGCCATATACACCACCTCATTGGGGCAAATTATCAACTCTCATGGCTTTTCTTATCACTGCTATGCTGATGATACCCAGCTCTATCTGTCATTTCCACCTGATGACAACACGGTCTCAACAAGAATTTCAGGCTGCCTCTCAGATATATCTGCATGGATGAAAGACCATCACCTACAGCTAAACCTCTCAAAAACTGAACTATTGGTTTTCCCTGCGAAGCCAACCATACATCATAACATTTGCATCAAAACTGACTCCCTAGCTCTTGCTCCTGCTAAAGTAGCAAGGAACTTGGGTGTCAGAATTGATGATCAGCTGACTTTTAAAGATCACGTTGCCTCCGTAGCCCGGTCTTGCCGCTTTGCACTATTCAACGTCAGGAGAATTAGACCATATCTGACCCAGCAGGCCACCCAGCTTCTGGTTCAGACCATGGTCATCTCCCGCCTTGACTACTACAATGCCCTTCTAACAGGTCTCCCAGCCTGTGTGGTGAAACCACTACAAATGGTCCAGAACGCAGCAGCACGCTTGGTTTTCAATCAGCCCAAAAGGGCACATGTGACGCCTCTACTCATTGAACTACACTGGTTACCCCTGGCTGCACGCATCAAATTCAAATCACTACTACTGGCGTACAAAGTACTCAATGGATCTTCACCTACCTATCTGAGTACCATGATAAAGGCAAAGGTCACTCTACGCCAACTCCGGATATCAAAGGAACACCTTCTGGCTGTCCCAGCACCTCGCACAAGACAATCCAGACTCTTTTCTTGTGTTGTTCCACGCTGGTGGAATGACTTACCGACCACAATCAGAGCAGGGGCGTCCCTCTCTGTATTCAAGAAACTCTTGAAGACCCAGCTCTTCAGAGAACACCTCTTGTCCTAGCAGTGCCTCACTCTAAAGACCCATGTGATAATTTCTTTCTAGCACTTCTATGTAGCTTAATTGTTAATCCTCTTGTGTAAGTCGCTTTGGATAAAAGCGTCTGCTAAATGCATAAATGTAAATGTAAATGTGTCTGCTGCCCTGTTCGGTCGAAATCCTGCTCCTTAAAATGCAGACTGCAGAGGACAGAGTATTTTGTCGCCACAAAGCTCTCTCTCCTTATGGCTATTCCCCAAAGGGTCTTTAGCTCGGTTTCTTTGGGACACCTTGAAGATGAGATGAGTGATAAAACAATGCAGTCATATGAAACTCTATACTGAATGCTAGACGAAGGATGCCCACACTGTTCAACACAAATGGTTAGGCCTATAATATAACCTTATCTCAACAATGAAGTCAATAAACAAATCAGTTTTAAATGGAGGACTTTAGCCTTCATGTTAACATTAGTAATCACAGTCTAAAAATCAGTAGGCCTACTATACTAGACCAATGCATTTGCCTAACAACAAACCTAGACGTGGGCCTATGCCCGACATGTCGGAGGAGGAAACCACCACTTAGTTCACAAAGAATGAAGCTTTTAGTTATAATTTCTACAGCGACCAATCACGTCAGACAGATTAAAATTGGATCAATACCCCCCCACCACCAGACATAGACTAAACATGAGCATTTACCAAAAGTTGAGCAAGCCACATAAAACATTCAGGTACAGCAATTGCGACAATGTACACACAAACATGCAATTACAGTGCGCTAAAGGACAGTGCATTTTTTTTGTTCTCAATTTTCCCCACAGCCGGATTTACAGGTAAACTTCAGTTTTACAACTACGTCGAGGTATACAGTTCACTGCACTCACATGTCTCAAACGGAATCCATGCATTTGTTCTCGGTATCGATCACATACTGTAGATTATTAGAATTCTCATGGGCATGCATTGCATTAGGCTATGTCCATACTTACGGGCAGGTCATAGGATATGTAGGCTAGTGGTTTGTTTTGGGCGAATATGCATGGTGGGGCTGTTAATGTTACACAAACAACGTAATCAGATGTAAGCAGTCCTGCAGCCTAAGAACTAATACAATGAAATAAATCCAATATGCAGAGAAGAGATGAGGACGCCAGTGAAGTAATGTTAGATTGGCTAAACAAAAACAAGACAATGTGAGAGCCTACGTCCTCTGCAGCAGGTTAGGGCTCCAAAGCCACATCCACTTCTTCGAGGTGTAATGTTTCGCCCCGATTCCCAGCAAAAGGAACGCCCCTATGTTAGCCGTCCCCACACATTTAGGCTGTAACCCCTGGGAAGACGTAAAGAGTCTAGCCTGAAAAGAGAAACAAACTCTTAGCACCTGCGGAATACACTTCCACCGCACGAAGCCGTCTAGATCAGCCGAGTAGTTGGGTTACTTCGTAAAAGTAAGCAATGAAATGTAGCGGAGATAACCATCCATAAGTGAGTTATGTTGGGTCCAAAATGCAACCTTTCGTGCAACCATAGTGTTGTCCTGCACCTTTAAAGCTGGGCATACACTGTGCGATTTTTGCCACGATTTTTCACTCGCGCGAGAAATTCTTGATCGGGGCGATCTTCAGCTCACTCGTGCGTCTCATATCGTGTAGTATACGCAGGGTAACGAGAAGCAATTAACCTCCCACGACTACCTCCCGATCGACAGTCGTGGGGTCGGCTGAAAATCAAACTGGTTTGATATTCTGTCGTCCCTCGTGAGGGTGTTCGCACAGTTTAAGCATAGCCACGACACGATTTCCCTATTAACTTAATTTTTTGCTCTCTGAGCCTGCTCGGATACGATCAGAGGTGTCAAAAGTACACACATTCTATACTCAAGTACAAGTATAGATACCTGTGTTTAAAAAGACTCTAGTAAAAGTTGAAGTATTGACTTAACTTTTTTACTCAAGTTAAAGTGAAAAGTACAGGCTCTAAAACATACTTAAAGTATAAAAGTATAAAGTACCGGTAACCTTGTGAAGGACAAAACTACCATTTTAGGGAAAAGCTTACAGGACCTAGTCTATCCAAGCAAAGAATAATGAACTGAAATCAATACAAAGAGCTGCATTGGCCAGTCTTTCCTTGGCACATTCAAAAAATAAAACTCCTGTACAAGAATGAGGGATTGCGAACTCAATGTGCATGTGGTTTGCAAAACTTTATTGGTATGCAAATAGATTTTAGCCTACACATATAGCCTATTATCCATCAAAGCAGACTTCAAAGCCTAGACAGTTACATTAAATGCATACCCTTGATTAACATCTATTTAACAGCAAGAGATCATGTGTAGATCTTTGACTGCATCTATGTGAGAACCATCACATCCCTGTTTGTGTGTGTATTGGAGGAGAGGTAAACACTGGACTGATGTGATCCTCAACTCAGTTTGAATGACAACTTGCACAAATCAAAAAAAAAAAAAAAAAAAAAAGCAATTCCTAAACAGCCACAACGTCATGTATAATAAATTAACATGACTCTGTAAAACAAGGTGTGCAAATGTGAAACAGAAAGACTACAAACAACCATAGCTAAGAGGCAGCATGAGGAGCAACGCGCAAGGTATACAATTCGCCACTACCAGAACCTTTTTTTTTTAACCGTGGAGAATGTCTCTGTGCTTTGTACAATACTTTGGGTCACTGCAAAAATTAACTACCACAACAAGTAACAGAAAAAGGAGCAACGCACAAGGTATACAATTCACCACTACCAGAACCTTTTTTTTTAACCGTGGAGAATGTCTCTGTGCTTTGTACAATACTTTGGGTCACTTCAAAAATTAACTACCACAACAAATAACAGAAAAAGCTGTGTTGGTTGAGAGAGAGAGAGAGAGAGAGAGAGAGAGAGAGAGAGAACTAGTGATTGTAATAATTATGCTGTGTGTGTGTGTGACAATGTACCAGTACTTAGACGTGTGTAGACCATATCACATCAGAAACCACTATTAAGCTTCAAAAGAAGCTGATTTTCAAAGTTCTTGGCATCTACACGTGCCCTTTTCGGTGTGAATATCAGTCCAGCTGTGCTGAACAGTCTCTCACACGCAGCGGAGGCTGGTAGTGGAGTGTTGAGCCTTATCGACAGGTTGAGTACTGTTGGGAAAGAAGTGAGTACCCCCACTGTATCACCTGGGCATTCCAAGTAGGTCTCCAGCTGTTTGGTGTTTTCTTGGGAACTGGGGTTGTGTCTGATTGAAGAAAAAAAGTCATCATCCTCTGAAGAATTGGAGGTTTCACCGCGAGTCTCCACAGCTTGTTCTTTCAAATGACCTTTGATGTAGTCAAGACCTATAGAATAAAAGTAACATTAGGACAAAATTGGAATTATTAGCATGGAATTGGGTTACAATATGATTACATATAACATTTATCATATAGGCCTATATACATGAAAGAAGATTGAAATTTTGGTTGACAGTTATATACAGTACATCTTTCATACAATTGCAGGCAACTGGTAAATATGTTAGACATGGAGCTTCAAGACTACAAATATCAGATTTTCATTCATTACTGGGATGAAGACAACAGTTCAGTACTAACCAAGTTTTAGGACACATTCATCGCTTGTCCAGGAGGTCTTGAACTTGGGGACAAGGATGGCAGCTGCAATCAGCTCTGGATCTCTAATCATCTCTCCAAATCGCTTTTCAAGGCCTGCGAGAAGTGCATCAACAAGAGGCCCACAAAACTTGATGGAAATGTAAAGACGCTGGAGCTTCTCCTTGAGTAGTGTAATTGTTGGCACCAACCATCCCATTTGCACATTGGTCTCTCCTTGAAGAAGATCAAGCGCCTTGGCAACAGGGCTCATGGTCTTCACGTACTCAGCTAGAAAGGCCAGCTCCACAGGACTGAACCTGTTAAAATAGAAATGAAAGTGAAAAAAATTATTATTTTCAACACATGACTGTACTTGTGGCTAATTTTAAGAATCTTTTAAATAAATTGTGAAATTGTCCCAATAGTATGCACTGCTAATCAACTTTTAAAGATTAGTGGAAATCTTTATATAGTGATGGCTGCGTGTTAAAAAGCATTTCACATCTTCAGCCATCTTTGTAAATATTAGACCATCATATATTTCAATCATTAAGCTTTAAAATACGGTAAGGTAGGTACATACATGGGTATCTTCAGTGCACTGCAGACAGCAGCAATGGCTCCTTCTCCTTGTTCTCTGGAGATCCTAATGATCCTCTACAGCCATAAAGAGCGAGTTCCACCTTGTATCATTTGGCCTCAGGAGCTGGAGTTTGCACTTCTCTTCAATGACTTCAGCAGCTGTGGTGGACCTTGCGCTTTTATTCCAAAGACTTGTGCACTTTGCAAATGATGAACGAGACAGACGTTTGTAGACGGTGCTAGCTATGTTTGACACATCGACTGTTGAAACCAAGTTGAGAAGATGGCAGGCACAGCGGTGGTGTTTGGGAAGCTGATATTCCAAGCTGTCATCTTCATCTAGAATGGCTTCAACGTCAACAAACTCAACATCAGCAACACCCATCTCATCATCATCATCATCAACTTCTTCCTCTTCCTCCTCATCCTCCTCATCTCCTACTTCATTGCTCTGTACTGCAGCTGTCAGATTGTGATTTTTATCGACGGGACCAAAGATTCTAAATGCCTTTACAAAATTGGAGCCATTGTCAGTGGTGGTACGCGTGATCTTTTCACGGATGTTAAATTCAGTGTGGATGTCATTCAGGGCACTGGCAAGGGCTGTGAATGTATGGGACCCCTTGAGCTGTTTGCAGGCTAAGGCAGCACAACGTCTCATCAACGTTTGAGGTTCGATCCAGTGGACTGTAACGCCTATAAAACTGCGTCGGCGTGACGTCCAGCAATCAGTAGTTGTTGCAATACACTCAATTTTGTCAAGAGCAGTTTTCAGATTTTTCTTCATTACCTGTGCAGCCTTCTCTACTCTGTTTTTCACAGTGCCACGACACATTACGGACACATCAGGTTGAAGGTGTAGAACTAGATCTTGAAAACCCTTCTGCTCAACAACACTTAGTGGGTGCAGGCCTTGAAAGACAAAATTAAACCCTCCTGGTCTCCCACAATTTCGGTTGTTTGGAGGCAGGGCTTTCCTCTGTAGCTGGGAGCCTTCTAGAAGTGAGTTGGGAGTACCTTTCCAGTTGATTTGTGTGTTTTCTCTGGAGGTGAAAAGAACGCGCGCACATTAGTCTTGAGATAACATTTTCCTTTTCATAATATCTGGCTATACACGCACAAGAGTACGCCAAGTAATTTTAGGTTATGGTAGTAGTAATTTGTGAACATATTTTCAAACCGTTTCGAAACAATAGTTAACTAACCTTAATGAGTAGTAGCCTACTAGGTATTTCATGCTAACAAACCAACACACATGACGCTAGGCTAACGTTACAGCATTGCAAACACGTCCCGAGTCATTACTACCGAAAACAATTAAAGAATTTACGTCTATGACAGGAAGCATTTCTTACCTCCACGTGTTTTTTCAAATTGGAAGGCGAATTCTTGAATGCCAGAAGTTCGTGTCGTTTCGGTAAACAGAGTTTACAAGCCATTTTCCACGAATGTTCCTTGCTTCCAACAATTTCGAACATCTCACGGAGGTATGGCCAAGGATGGGAGATGTGTTGCTGCTCTTCCTCACTCGACTCTAACATTACTGCATCAGCCGAAGAATCTCCACCAATACTCTCGCTAGACATTTCGCTGACACCATCACAAAATATTTCAGTTCCTGAGAATTGCTGCCCGCCTGATTTTAGGCTATTTATGTTCATCGTCTTGTGCACGTGAAGACAAATGCACCAATAGGGTTGTCTTATCAGTGTGTGTTTACATACGTGTCTAAGCATAATCCAATCAATCACGTTATCCTCATGGCGCGCTTTACTGATACCGGAATAGGTAGAATTTTACTGTTTATTAATAATGACCATCTAAACATAAAAGTAACGACCTTGATTTGAAAATGTAGGGAGTAGAAAGTACAGATACTTATGCTAAAATGTAAGAAGTAAAAGTCAAAAGTTGGCACAAAAATAAATAGTGAAGTAAAGTATAGATACCCGAAAATTCTACTTAAGTACTGTAACGAAGTATTTGTACTTCGTTACTTCCCATCTCTGGATACGATTGGTAAAGTGAAAGTGTACTGAAGCCATGGCAAAAAGTGGACTAAACCAAAAAGAACCTATTTATTTGCATCAATGAAAGTTGGTACAGAATTAAGCAAGCAGTAGACATAATGCAGAATTCACTTTCAGTGCTACATGAAACAAAACCCATGTCTTCAAAGTCCCGTATGCCCCATGCATTTCTTTTTCTACACTGGAAGAGCACAAACAGGCAAGAAGACTTGTTCTTTTACTGGTTTCTTCCCATAATTTTGAGTTTTGTGCTCAGTATTCGCTCGCGCAGTGTGAGCATTTGCGTCGTGGCCAAATATGAGATCGCACAGTGTGAGAACATCAAAGATGAGCTATGAACTTTTAACCCCTGCGAATTAATCGTACAGTTTGAGCTGGTGCTGCGTCTAACGATCGAAAATATCGCACAGTGTAAGCTTAAGACAACACTCATGCAGAAATTCCATGAGATATTATTGTTATACCAGATACCATTAAAGTTTACCCTAGTCAACGTTATCAGATTGTTGCTACGTTACAGTTAGCTAACATTAATGTTAGCTTTGCTATCGATATAGAGGGTACAAAACAAACATTGTTGATTACAAATATACTGGCCAATGAAATATCAATGGCTAAACAAATGTTGAAGTTGGTAGACAGATAACTGACACTTGTTATATTGTCAATAGTTAATATTTCCTTCTATCGATACCATTACCGATACAACTAATGTAATCGCTAGACAGAAGTTAACGTAAACATTAGCACCCACTAGGCAAAAAATGTTATAAAATATATATTACTGGGAAGAAAAATACGCTTTTACCTGTGGAATGTTATCCCTCGCCTGTGTTTCTACTGATCGGCGGGTTGAACAGCCCCACGCCGCACAGGACATTGGCATTTTTAAGAAGTTTCCTAAAAATCTCACAGCCTCCAATACACTTCAATGTTTCCTCCCCAACTGACTGCCCTAACCAATATGGCGGCTTTGTTGACGTACGTTTTGGAACCCTTTGAAGCTTCTAGTCCTCTACATAATTCTCTGTGTTACACCACCTCAGGCGTTCCATGAGCAAAATATCTGCCATATTGTGTGTGTGTGTGTGTGTATGTTACACTACCTCAGGCGTTCCATGAGCAAAATAATTCAATTAAATTCAATTTTATTTGTATAGCGCACAAATACAGTACATTGTCTCACGGCGCTTTACAGACAGTACGGGAAGCATCCATGAGAATCAGGGGCAAGGAAAAACTCCCTCGCTTTGTAAATAGTTTGTTATGTAGGAAGAAACCTTGGGCAGATCCACGCCTCATGGACTCAGCCTACCTGCCTGGGGCCTAATAAAGTATCCGTAAAGTCTGATGTATAGATTGACCATGGTTAACACAAAACAGTATGAGTACTGAATGTAGTCAGAGATGATATACACATAGTTTGTGTGACAGTCAGGGCCAAGGGATGGAGTCAGTAGTTGGAGTGTGGGATTAGTCAGTAATTGGAGTGGGATCAGAGTTCATTGGGTGTTGGTCGCCATCTAAGTAGTGGTCATCAGGGGGCCATCAGGCTAGTTCCATCAGGGCCTCAGAGAAAAGGGGAGGATGGTCCTGGTGTGTGGCTCCGGGGGGGTTGGTCAGCATCCGTAGTGGGGTAGGGTTGGTGGCAGGGAGGTTCATCACTCAGCCAGTGCGTCGGGGCAGAGGAGGCAAGAGAGACAAAAGAAACAGAAACAAGAGGGTTAGGCCAATCTAGGAGGATATCACTTCATATGTGTCATATAATCTAGCTAGAGTGTGGAGAGGGAGAGAGAGAGAGGAGAAAGAGGGTTGTACAGGATGGCAAGTGTGCAGAAGGTGGCAGCACTAGGCTATCGCAGCATAACTAAGGTATGGTACATGGCATCTCACCAACCCAGAAGGGGGTGGTCAGTGGCCGCCTTGGAAAAACAGCAGAGGTAGCCCTCCCAGGAAGGCCCAAGAGGAGTGGTGATATGCCATGGCCCACTCCTAATTATAGGAAATGTCAAAAAGGAAGGTTTTAAGTCTAGACTATCTAGAATATCTGCCATATTGTGTGTGTGTGTGTGTGTGTGTGTGTGTGTATGTTACACTACCTCAGGCGTTCCATGAGCAAAATATCTGCCATATTGTCTGTGTGTGTTACACCACCTTAGGCGTTCCATGAGCAGAATATCCGCCATATTGTGTGTGTGTGTGTGTGTGTGTGTGTGTGTTACACTACCTCAGGCGTTCCATGAGCAGAATATCCACCATATTGTGTGTGTGGTGTCCATTTTAAGTTCCAGTTTTCCAAATCCAAATTCCATGAGGCATGAACAATGAAGCCAGGCAGGATTAACGCACCTCTTCGTTTTACGTTGAATAATTTATTGTGTCACAAAATAAACATAAACTTGAAAGAAAAGTGGTTGTAAATTAATCCATTAAAGTGATATTAACGAAAAACTTGTTTTAAATAAACGCAAAGAAAGAGAGTGGTCGAAACAGTGTGAATGCCCAAACTCTCATCATCCATTAACCTGCCGAATGCACCTGTGCCCAAAACTATATACCCTTTGACCCCACCATCAAAGATGGCCGACAGTAACACAAAGCAGGGAAATGTAGTTCTAATACATACAAAACCATAAACCAACAAAACAACCAGACAAATTACCATACTTCCATACCAAAAATAATAATTCAAAGAAAAGTACTAAAATGGCTGTAACAGTGTGTGTGTGTGTGTGTGTGTGTGTGTTCCATGAGCAGAATATCCGCCATATTGTGTATGTGTGTGTGTGTGTGTTACACTACCTCAGGCGTTCCATGAGCAGAATATCCACCATATTGTGTGTGTGTGTGTGTGTGTGTGTGTGTGTGTGTGTGTTCCATGAGCAGAATATCCGCCATATTGTTGGTAGACGTGTTTTTATTTAATCGGCTGATGTGACTTATTTTGAAAATGGGCTTTTGGTCAGTAGAGACCCTCCTCTCTTACCACACACACACACACACACACACACACACACACATGTAGAAACCCTCTTCTCTTACCACTGCACACACACACACGTAGAAACCCACCTCTCTTACCACTGCACACACACACACACACACACACGTAGAAACCCTCTTCTCTTACCACTGCACACACACACACACACACACACGTAGAAACCCTCTTCTCTTACCACTACTACGTACCGCCAGTCAATCTTATACCTGTACTTAATGTATAGGCTCACGTGTGTGTGTGTGTGTGTGTGTGTGAACATGTATGCGTGAGGTGGCATGTGTCTCTGCTGTTGTGAGTGGTGTGTGTTGTGTACCTTGCATGTGTGTGTGTGTGTGTGTATGGTGTGTGTTGTGTACCCTGCATGTGTGTGTGTGTGTGTGTGTGTGTGTGTGTGTGGCTGCTGCTGTGAGTGACGTGTGTAGTTTACCACAGAATGACATAATGAACTTCACATTTAACAAAAGATTATAAAAAAAATAAAGTAATTTATTGGTTTTTGAAATACAAAAATGAAATACAAAAAAAACAGACAGCAGGAAAAAAACATCAATAATCTTCTTTCCTTTGTTTCAGTCAATAAGTTTCTATGTCCATGAAAGACATGAGTGGTCAGTCTCATCTCAATGTAACAACAATTATTTTAATCCATAAAAATATTAATCCATTAAAGTGATATTAACGAAAAACTTGTTTTAAATAAACGCAAAGAAAGAGAGTGGTCGAAACAGTGTGAATGCCCAAACTCTCATCATCCATTAACCTGCCGAATGCACCTGTGCCCAAAACTATATACCCTTTGACCCCACCATCAAAGATGGCCGACAGTAACACAAAGCAGGGAAATGTAGTTCTAATACATACAAAACCATAAACCAACAAAACAACCAGACAAATTACCATACTTCCATACCAAAAATAATAATTCAAAGAAAAGTACTAAAATGGCTGTAACATACCGGCCCCTAATTTTGAAAAGGCAAAATTACAAATCATACAAGAACAGCCATTAAAGATTCCATTGAGTCATTCGTCATTCAAGCATCAATAACGCACACAATTAGCACAGTACAGTTCACAATCATATGCATATTGAATGTCCATTTCTAAGGCATATCAAAGTGTTTCAAAGTCTTTTCAAAGTATGTCGTGTGTGCAAGAGTCCAAATATATGTGGGCATGTAAATGCATGTGTACGCACGACTGAATCCAAAAAAGGGTTGGCAAAAATCAAAAAGTTCTTCAGATCAAAAAAGGATGGTCCAGGAATCCAAAAAGTTAGAGCAAACATTTCCAAAAATCATCATCATAAGAGAGTACATTACAAACTAATCAATTTGCATTCAAGTACAATAATGCACTGAGCCACTCTAAAATTCATTTCAACACCCCATATTCAATAATCATGTCAACATTCTATAACCAAATCAATTACAATATTCCATATTCAGAAATTATTTCACATTTCACTATTCCATATTCAGAAATCTAAACTTAATCAGTTTCAAGTATAACAACTTAACCAAATGTTTAGATTATCTAACTTGCCCCAATGGCCAAAACTCTTCAGGGGGTGACTATGGTCATACAAAAGAACAGGGTGTCCTAGTGCAAGAAATAAGGGACTTTGAGATGTTGGCTCATAAAATGCAAGTCATTTTTCTTTTCAAATGTAATCTTTGGCATGTATGCAAGAGTGTAGTCTTTGTGTGTGCGTGTAGATTGTCTTTGTGCGTATTTGTGTGTGTGTATACTTTGACTTTGTGTGTGTGTGTGTACACACACTTTGGCTGTGTGTGTGTGTGTGTGTGTGTTTGTGTGTCTTTGATCCATGCGATTGCTCCTTTAAAGGGACACTGGTCCCCAAGAACCATCTTTGGCACCGGAGAATTTGGCTGACAAGACATGACATGCATCAGCCCGGGTCAGGTTCTCCTACATAGGGTTGAGCTTCCATTGTTCCATCTTGGTCACCTTCACAGTCAAGAGGGCCATTGATGACCCAACCAAGCTGGGTTCTCACAGCAAACGGTCCACTACCAGTGCTGTTGATCGTCTTCATGGGTTCAAACGCTCTTGGAACATTGACTCCTATTAGCAGCCCAATGCCAGCATCAATAGGACTTATGTCAACCTCCTTGAGGTGTGGGAATTTTCTTACTTGTCCAAGTTTCGGAATATTGTTGTGTGTCACAGGAATGGATTTCTGTGTGAAGACTCCAGGAAGTTTGATAAATGTGTCACTGTCCAAACCGGCTACTTCCAGGCCAGATATTCGATAGCTGGTCACAGGCTGGTCTTGACCCATTGTTTTCAACAGGATCTCCATTTTCTTCTGAGGAGCATGAAGTTGTTTGGCCAACTCCTCGGTGCAAAACGTTGCAGTGCTTCCAGAATCTAAGAAGGCATATGTGTTAATGCACTTTATTCCATTTCTCAATTTTACCTTAACAGGCACAATTGGTAAGACACAGTCTTTCTTGCCGGCCCCAGTGACACTACTAGTCGCCATAGTGACAACCGAATCTGAACTTGAATGCTCATCACTCTGAGACTGTATGTGCAGGACAGTCGGATGTGCCTTTTTACACACATCACAAGACATGCGCTTTAGACAATTTCTACTCATGTGTCCTTTCTGTAAGCATCCAAAACACAGTCCTTTTGCTTTTATGAAGTCCACCTTTTCTTTGTTTTCTTTTGCTTTAAATGCTTTACAAACATCGAGAGAATGATTCATATTGCAGAACATGCAGGGCCTTTTCAATTCATCAGAATCACTTTTATTTGATGTCAGTGATGTCACTTTTGTCTGCTCACATGCTGACATGGGTAAGACAGCTGTGGCAAAGTTGCTTCCCTTGACTTTTGAGAAAGTGGCACTCTGCCTTGGTTCTGGCATTTTATTAAGTGGACTCAAAACTTCACCAAAGACTGGATCCAACAAGGTTCTGGACTGTTTGTCAATAAAAGCAAGAAAGTCTTTAAAAGCTGGCCTATGCTTATGTTTGTCATAGATGTTGCAGGCAACAGCTCTCCATTTGTCCCTCAGTTTGAATGGCAATTTCGATACGAGAATTTTTAGGTTAGTGGGCGTTTCCAAATCAGACACATAATCCATCTCTTTCATGGTGTTATGACAACTTTTCAGGAATATGACATAAGACCTCAATGCCGATCCATCTTCTGCCCTAATGGCAGGCCATGTTAATGCTTTGTCAAGAAATGCAGACGATATTTTCAATTTATTTCCAAAATGCCATTCTAATTGTGACTTAGCTTCCTCAAAACCCACATCTGGCGGCAAATGAAAACAGCTGCGAACGATATTCTGTGGTTCACCAGACGTATATTGTTCCAGATAGTACAGCCTTTGCTGCATGTTTTCAGTTTTTGTTTCGATCGTTTGTTCGAAGGACTTAATGAACGATCTAAACTCAAGTGGGTCTCCATGAAAAACTGAAATTTGCCTTTGTGGAAGCTGTGCCAGTGCTTGCTGTTTTAAAAGCAGCTCCGTTATTTCATTTTGTCTATTCATGACGGTAACAAGCGAATCATTTTTCGAACAGGGGATTTCTTTCGGGGATTCCTTTATTGCGCTTTTAATGGGCAATTTCGTTTGAGCTGAGGACGAGCTTTGTGGTTCTGGCTTAACCTCTGCTTGAATATGTTCGAGTGAGTTGCTTTGCTCCAAAAGCCCTCTTTGCCTTGGCGCACGTTTACGCGCCGTTGTTGGAATAATATATTCAGTCGATGTTCCAGACGCAGTCGTAGACAACTCCACTTCAACAAGAGTTTTAATTCTAGCCTCTGCTTCGGCTATTTTAGTTTGAAGTTGAAGCTTTTCTTTTTTCGATTTTATTTGCAGCTCTTGCATATCAAGCTCATGCTGTTTGTCTACCGACAGAGACCGTGCGACCAATACAGCATGTTCAACTCGCGCTTCTGAGAGCGCTTCAGAGGCGGCTTTACTGCCACGACTTGAGACCCGACTTGGAGGCTTTGCGGCGGCCTGCGAAGCGCTGTCGAGTGGTGACACAGATTCAACACAAGCAGCTTGCGATTGGCCTACATCAGTGTCTTTTTCATGTTCATCAGCCTCTACCTCATCAGCTTTCAGCCAAAATTCAACTTCAGCCATAAACGTCTTAAACTGTGACAGTTTAGGTTCATACCAGTCTTTTCTATCGTGTTCCTTTTCTTCATCTGGCAATAAAGATTGAACACTATCTTGCAATTTTTCAAATTCATTCAAGTAATGATTAAAATCCCCAATACTCTGTTCAACTTCCTCTTCAGTGTCACCAGCTTCAATAAGCGCGTTGATTTCATTGC
>JAODXP020008332.1:87500-90632 GCA_027497455.2 Sardinella longiceps | reverse complement strand
AGAGAACTGCGCGGGACTGTTTTCTTCGTCCCGCTCCTGCCCGCTCCCGCTGAATTTCTGACCATTACTGCCCGCTACCGCAAGGGGTGCGCAGCGTGTCCGCCCATTCCCGCGATGTGTATGTCCATTCCCGCCCGCAACCCGCGAAAGTGTGAGAAGTTATTCCCGCACACTGATAGAGATGCATTGATTTTTTGTCTTCTCCCATCCCACAGGAGAAAGTGTAGGCCTATTTTAGGCTATTAGGCTAAGAGAGATTCTTGGGGTTGACGCATTGGTCGGGAGAGCGCTCCTATTTCATTATTTCCATGTAGTTTTTAAATAAAATAAAGGCAGTTTCATATTATATTATTTCTTTTTTCCTACCTTCATATATTCACGCAGTGATTGAGGTTAAGGTCTCTTTTCGACAGACATAAGAAACACAATATATTTAAATGCAACTTAGTCAAAAACCTTGCACCATCACGGCACATAAAACAGCTTGCTTTGCAAAAATAGGCCCATGGAACATGAAAATTATCAGATGTAGCAGGTATCTTTCTCGAAAAAACACGAATAGAAACTGTGATATCGTAGATAATGTTATCAGTTTAAGAACTGTTATTGAGTTATTGCGGAAATCAATGTTAAACTGTTGGAACTATAATATTGTCCACTAGAGGGCGCTCCAACATAAGAGTTAACAGAGCCGTATATAGAGAGTTAATGGATGGATTTACTGCCAGCTAGAGGAAACGTAGAAGCAGGTAAGAAGTAACAGAGAGACCTTGCCACATGTTTGTATGAAGTTAATTCCTTTTGAATAAGTAGGCTAAATGTTACAAAGCAAAGAACAACTCGAAGTCCCAGTCCCACTGTTCCCGCAGTGTTTTTAAGTTGTCCGCCCGTTCCCGCCCGCAGCAAAGTGCACACCGCCCGTTCCCGCGAGTTTTGCGTTGGGTCAGTCCCAATGCAGATCTCTACTGTAGTGCTTAAATGCATCTACTCACCGCAATCAGTTAAGCCCAATATGATTAAGGTTATGGTGATGATGACTATGATGAAGAGGAAGACTATGCAACAACCACCCGCTCATTCTTTGCTTTAAAGCAGATATCTTTTTATAATAATATTTTGTATTGGATGGCATGTAGTCATATGAAGGGTTGATAACCAAAATCATAACTGCCACTAGCCATCTATAATGTGCATTCTGCAGTTCTAGTTGGTAAATGACCTCAAAATAAAAGAAAACCTATAGTTGCAATATGGCATTGCTCACTGCATGGCTATCAACCACCTAGCCCTACCACCTACACCTACCAAATACATCAAAATAGTGCTGCTTTAAAAACAAACAATCAAAAAACAACGCGCATCTCTCCGCAATTTTCTCCAGCACCCGCAATAGGAACAGCTTCGTTATTCTCCCCCTACTTTCGAATTACCTTTACAACCTCGGCACGTCATTAACATCCAAGATCTTGAAGACTCATTACCACTACCATGTCAAAATAGATAGAAACCTAGCCTGGCACACCCTCCCAGTGACGTAACACCTTCGGCGTTGCTGTCGCTGGTCTGGCCAGCTACTGATCTAAACAGCGTTTCTGAGTTCCACAAAAATCTGGAACTCCACCCCCTTGGTCGGGAACAAATCAACTTTGAGCAGCTCCAACGGCTCAGCGAGCATTTCCCTTCGTGTCACATACGTCAGAGGAGCGAGTGGTGTGATTGGTTTTGCTTCGGCACAGCATTCTGACATTGACCAGTAGCAAACCAAGGCATTCGAGGGAGGCGGGTCAACCATGCGCTTTGGGAAACGTTTGGTGTACAAGCTCTTGGTCAGACCAAAGTCTCACAGAGCTTTGAAAGTCAATGGCAATCAGGCTAATAGAAACCAGCCAACAATTTGTAACTACTGAATGTAGAGGTTGGAAGCGTGAGAGCCAGGTGAGAGCAGTGCACAGAATATGTAATTTCCAAACGGAAACCTGTTCCAATTGTATTGTTCCAGACTGTATAAAGGAGTCAACAGTCAGGTAAAGGCCAGGCTATGACATTTTAGGGCTTTAATGGGTATATGTTTAAAATTCAACTTTTTCTACAAAATTGACGTTATGGTACAATGGACATGTACAGTATAAGTTGAGTAGATTAATAGTGTATTCACACATCTATGGTGATTTTATCAAGTTTAGGGAAACAAAAATGTTTCTTCTAGTCTTTGACCCACATAGGACTGTTTGTGCACGTGTATGTGTGGAGAACAGTGAAAGGACGGTTACCTAGACCTCTAAGACCTGCTGCCAGATGTGCAGTACGATGATGTTGGGGCTTGAATGGGGTGACCTCTGTAGTTCTTGCTTCTGTTTCACTGCAATTGAAACACAGTATAAAAATACTTTGTTAAAATTATTAAATTCCCAATACTGTACTTTTCAGTTTACATAAAATGTTTCATGACACCTTGTAGATATGAGAAGTAGTAAATCAGTAGCAAAAGTCCTGCATGGGACTTGTGCAAATTAATTGTGCACTTGTACACTAAAGTCAGAGGTATGCATCATGAAATTTGAAGTTACTTTTCTTTGGTCTGTAAATACAACGTAGAGGTTGATTTACTACTGTGAGGGTAGCAAAACCAAGAGCGTAGGAAACTTTTATGGGGGGGATACTTATAACAAGGGATTTGTGAACCTGCAACCTCTATTTTGTATCTACAAGGTGAAAAAATTCTGCAACTTTTAAATTGCATGAGACACATAGGCTATGTGTTTTTGAGTAGCCTACAAGTATATGCACAAAAGCTTAGCAGTTTTGCTACTTATTTACCTCAATGCCCCCAGTAAATTGCACCGTGGTTCAATGACACAACGTGCTAATTTCATTTTATTTTAGCATGATACGTTTCTATGCTAGTGGAGCACTGGAGTCAAATGAGTAGGCTACATCTCTCTATATATGAGTTTGGTACCGTTTCTTTGTCCATGCATCAAACTTTATAATTAAATAAATTACAATAATAATGACAGCCACCGAAACCACATGTAAATAAGCTAATAAACCGCTGTGGTAATTAAATGCAACACTCGTTTTTTCTGCTTCAGCAAACTGTTCCACCGAAGGCAAAGCTAGCCGCATAACTGA
>JAODXP020008332.1:75000-77500 GCA_027497455.2 Sardinella longiceps | reverse complement strand
GATGGTGTGTGTGTGTGTGTGTGTGTGTGTGTGTGTGTGTGTGTGTGTGTGTGTGTATGTGTGTGTGTGTGTGTGCACGCACGTGCGCGCGCACGCATTTGTGTGTTTGTGTGTGTGTGTGTGAATACTAGGTAGTGGTAATGAGAGTGAGTTTGTGTGTGGGTGTGTGTGTGTGTGGGTGTGAGGGGGGGTGTATAACGCTTGACAATGACAGATAGAGAGATTGAGTGAGTTGGAGAGGTAATGCAGACGTCCAGACTACCTGGGCCTCCTAGTCTGTCTGATATGTCATTATGGCCAAAATGAGATGAATGAGAGAGAGAGAGAGAGAGAGAGAGAGAGAGAGAGAGAGAGAGAGGCTGTTATGAATATGCTGTGTTAAAGACATAAAGAGTGATGGAGAGAGAGAGAGATGGACACTGACTAGAGTATAGTACTCCAGTTCTGTGATGCCACTGGTTATGGTGTGTATGTGTGTGTGTGTGTGTGTGTGTGTGTGTGTGTGTGTGGTGGGGGGCGTTATCCATCTCCATCATGCCCTGTGTTACACCATCCCCAGCTGACTGGCAAGGCCACTGAGGGCGCTGGCATTTAGCAGGTTACACAACCCACAACCCTGCCGTTCCCCCGCTTCCTGTTCCATCACGTCTCCGTCGTCTCCCTCTCCGTCTCTCTCCCTCGGGGGACCGAAATAGAACTCTCCAGAGGAGGCTGCCACTGTTCCAACGCAGCCCTGTTCTGCTCCCCAAACATAGTCACAAAGAAAGAAAGAACCAAAAGAACTGTATTGAAACTGGGTCAGGACTATCAAAAGTGAGGAAACTTTTTGTTGATATTATCGATCAACGTCACAGAACATAATTAACTGTAATTAAAAGTAATACAGTGCTGCTGTAGAGAGAGTAAGCAGTTTCTTGTCGTATCTTGACGTTCACATCTCTGATGATCTGTCATAATCACCTCATATTTCCACCATGGTGAAAAAGGCAAGACAGCGTCTCTTTCTCAGGAGACTTAGGAAATTAAGAATCTACTGAGCTGCAGAAGATTTTCTATTATATCTGGGAAACATCACTACTTGGTATGAAAAAAAACTGCGCCCGTCAGGATAAAATCACCCTCCACAGAATAATTCACTTTCAGGGACGTCGCAACAGGACAGGCAAACCAGGCATTTGCAATCATGCAAATGGCTGGTTTGGCTGTTTTAGCAATTAGTAGTTTATTTTGTGGTGTTTTTCAATAAAGTGTGACTTCAGGCTGCAGTTAGACAACCATAACATCAACACAAATAATTATAGTAATGAAAGATTCTAACAATGATTAAGATTCTAACAATGATGATTCATGTTGCCTAGGTGTTTTTGGGAGGTGTAGGGCCCCATCCCTGGTTTGCTTGGGGCCCCCCAAAGTACCTTGAAACAGCCCTGTTCACTGTGCTGAAGAAATCAGGTCCAGGCGATGTCAGACTAGGCTAGCCAGGCAAGACTAGCTGATACATGTTACCATTCATTACATTAATTAATTAGTTAATGATAGGTGTGTTGTGATGTAGATATAAGCAGTGAATGTTTGAATCAGTGGGACTTTCCAGTATTGCAACAGAACAGCAGAACGTTCTGAGAGGTTTTGTAGCGTTTGTCTCACTTCCTGGTACTCTAGGGCTTTGATGTTCTAGACTAGAGAGAACTGGCCTTCACCTTCCGTTCATGCCAGCTCGGGTATTCCGAGACACCAGGTGAGAAGGTCAGTGGTGATTACCTAATGCCTGCTCTGCTCGATCTGTACCAGCTGGTTGGCCAGTAGCTGACCTCAAGGGTGCCACCTCTGGCCATCAGAGGAACTGCAGCCATAGTCTGCACTCTTACTCTGAGCCAGGAGCAGTCACTGATACATTACGTTCACACTGTCCATGTTCGTTGACGGACGACGGGGGAGGGGTCTGACGGAGGGGGGGTAAATTCTCTTAATTCCGATTGGTTGGGCGGATCCGTTGCCAGCTAAAAAGTTGAACATTTTTCAACTTTTCGACGGACGGAACGGAGCCCTTGGGACGGACGGACCCACAATGCATTTCGCGAAAGCTCCATTCAAAGTCAATGAGATCCGTCGATGGACGGATGGAGTGTGAATACTCACTGATGAGCCTAGCAGATACATAATGAATGAATGAGCTCCTATACTGCAGTGCAATTGACAAAGGTGTTGACACCAATAGCATTGATATTTTGTGTCGGTTCAAGTGAAGCAGTAAAGATACTCCTCTTGTAATTCAAGTGAAAGTTGAATTTAAAGGATAGCTCCGGAGTAAGTTTAAGCATAGCCCTGTTGCACGAGCCATCTAACAGCAATATATTTCGCATGGAACGTGAATACGAAACACGTTACATTGAGTTATTTTTGGTTTCGAATAATCAGTTTCCATTGATTCAGTGTAAAGTGCTTGTTCGCTTCTGCGCTTGCATTCGGTCTATGCTGTTCTGTTCCAAATTATTTTGTT
>JAODXP020008332.1:45000-72500 GCA_027497455.2 Sardinella longiceps | reverse complement strand
CGTATGATGGCCATAAGCTGTATGGATTTTCAGCTCCCTTGTGGCCTCACAGCTTTTCCTTTCACTGGTCTAGCTGATGGGTCTAGCTGTGACCTTTGGCCTTTGACTGGTCTAGCTGATGGATCCACCTGTGATGACCCTCCACATATAGAAGATTTCCATCAGACAGGCAACCTATGACCTATAATTTGTTGGCACAATACTCCATTAACCGTACACACACATTCATACACACACACACACACACACACACACGCACACACACACACACACACACTGTAGAGGAACGTAACGTAGGGATGGGTGATACAGACTTGAAAACTAGGTCACCATGTTTCCTGGTCATTTTGGTGATAATGGGATAAGTGATATAAAATCGCCAGTAACTGCTTTCTCAGCCACAAATCATTATAGTGTCCGGTCCTGAAAGCACATCAAAGTGACAACGTATCAAGGTTATCATTAACAACGAACACGTTTCTTCCTCATATGCATGTTAAAGTCCACAGTTAGCTGTGAAGCCTGTATTTCTTTTGCAAGTGAGCTACTTTCTAGCCAGTACAGACGAGCACGTCATCAAAGACGAGTACGTCATCAACGTAGCACTCTGGCAGTCCTCAACCCTGGGATAATCATGGTCTACGTGCAGGAAACGATGGCCATTTGCAATCCAAAGATGACACAGAGTGCTGTGGGTAAGCAAAAGAATGAGAAAAACTGGTCAAATATGTACATTCAGCTGAGATAACAGGTAGCCTGATTTGACCATCCACTTTTACATTGTTTCACTTTGTACAAAGCGTCAGGAACATCTCCATTGGCAATCATTTTCTCTCTATAGGGTGCTATGTATTCTTCTTCAACTAATCACAATCTGCTTGGTCGTCACAATGTTATGTGCAGGTGTTAATGTGGGCCAAGTTCAGCCCTCACAACATTTTGAAACGGTTTACTACGGCTTTTATAAGATCACAACTGGTCTCTGTCTCACTCCCTAAATCAACAAACCACAATCTTTTCTCTTAACAATTACAGCTTTTTGTTATCTTGAACTCGAGGGTAGTGATGTCCAAGCTCAATGTTGTGGCTTCAGTTTCATACTCTGTTTGCTGATTGGCAGCACAGCTGTTCCTGCATAATGCTCTTCCTGACTAGCCTGGGAGTACCCATGGTCTTCCATTTCATTTCACTCTGCAAAGCAGCATGGTGACCGTGGTCGATTTTTTCCACCTGGTCTAGGTATACAATCACAGAATACAAAGTGACTAGCATGGCGCTCAATTTTATTTTACGTCACGTAGCAGCTCTTGTATTGGCTCTGAGCTAGGCACTGACGCTAGGACAGACATTCGTAGCACCCAATAAACGGCTCTGGATAATCATAAATGGCGCTTCCGCTACAAGAAAAGCTATAGGTGGGTATTGTGATTGTTTCGTTTGGCGATAGTCAGGCTACTTACTTGTTTCGTTTGGCGATAGTCAGGCTACTCCCTGGTGGAACGAACTGGAGTCTGTTGGCGGTGTTAGCCTGGCTAGGTAAAAGGTAAACATTGGGGGCAAATATGTAGATTCAGCTGACATATGCTGGCATATTACCGTCATTATTCTCCCAGAATGGCAAATCATTAAAAGGAAATCTATGGTATATCAGGAACAGTCCGCAATAGCTGACCGACTGACCCACTTCTGTTTGAGTCGAGCGGAGAAGTTTGTGTGTGTGTGTGTGTGTGTGGAGAAGAGGGTCTGTAGTGTGTCTCAATGAGCCCAGCCCTGTCATTTAAGTGCCATTGTGAGATGCAGGATGCAAGGCAGTCAGAGCAGCAGCAGCAGGCGGCTTTGAATTGTTTCCGCTTGCCGTCAGCACTTTAGGCTTTTCAGAGAGAGAAAGAGAGAAAGAAAGAAAGAGAGAGAGAGAGCTCCCTGGAGAAAGGAGTTGAAGTGAGGACAGAACATCATGATGTTCTGGGGAAGAAATTGGGGAAGCTTTTTTAGAATCGCAGGTGAAGGAGCCGCTCAACGCACCTCTCCGATCCTCGTAATTCCTCCCGTAATTTGCATCCCGAGGTATTCGCGCTTCGGCAGGTCTCCTTCTTCACTGAGATCTCGTACAGTCACTGTAGCCATAGCAACAAAAGCAGAATTAGGTCAAGTCCACAAAAGTTCTGGGGCTTTAACGGATGATGCTGACGGGGGGATAATGAACAGAACAATAGTTTTATTAGTGGTGGGGTAATAGCCGGAATGTTTTTGTGTTATTGCCACTCGAGATGAAGATGCTTGAGGGAGCTGCAGAGGGATAATGGCCGCCGTTAAAGGTGTCTCTGTGGGGACATTATGGGCAAGGCGGGGTAGGTGTGTGGTTGGCAGAGAACATCATTTATGGCTGCAATAAATGGAACTTTAACAGTGTCATCAGTGATCTGAGGACCAAGCAAAGAGAAGGACAACACACTCTTGGGTCACTACAGGTGATAGCTATTCACCTGTGTGTGTGTGTGTGTGTGTGTGTGTGTGTGTGTGTGCGCCTTAATGATGACTCCTATACCTGAGCAACTGTCAAAGTACTAGAGACAGACCTTGGTGCTCCATATAGACTTTATTGGAAGTAGGTTAGAGTGTGTCTCTTTGTATGCTTTGTAAGTGTGTATGTACTGTATGTGTGTGTGTGTGTGTGTGGGGGGGGGGGGGCTATATGTTGTAACTCCACTGTCAGCCAGCGACATTGACTTGATGCCTCTGTTATGTATCCATCTATCCATGTATTCTAATCCAGCAATTATGAAAGTGTTTTGGAAGGGCTCATTGTTTACAACTGTTTACCTCTCTCTCTCTCTCTCTCTCTCTCTCTCTCTCTCTCTCTCTCTCTCTCAGGAATGCTAGTCCCATTGGCGTTGTCTTGACAGGAGTGGTCGCAGTGACTTACAAGGTTGCCATTGCATATGAAGGGTAAATATCTTTACACAGCAATACATAATACTTAATAATACATCCTTTCTTCTCCTTCATCAGGCTCTCAGCTTGACGTTGTGGTCAGTTTAAATGAACAGCAATACTGCAAATCTATTTTTGTTTTTATTTATGTTTGTTTTCCCAGTTTACCTGCTGATTAAAAGCTATGGGGTGGGGGTGGGGGGGGGGTCCATGTATTTTATTCACTTGACGAATCCACCCACTCCTGTCTGCTTCGCGTGTCGGCGCTCACTGGGGTGTTTGCCTACCTGAGCAGCGGTGGTCTCTTTCTTTCTCTTTGACCCAGTTAGCTGCGCTTAACAGACAATCTCCACTCAAGTTATCAGACAAGTGCTTGCTCGCTCGTCTCCAGTCATCCATGATGGGCTTAAAGTGCCTTTTTCAATTGAATCCCATTTTCAATCACTTTTAACATTGCCTACATTTCAGAGTACTGTCTTGGTTTGATATCAATTTTGTATGACATAGTAAACAATTTCAAGGGGCTATTCAACGTTGACAGGGTTTTGTAAGCTGTAATGAACACTTCAAAAGGTCGGTCAACTCTAACTGAGTTTTCTAAATATACACATAAACATGATCAAATACACAAACACAAGCTGAGATATCCATTTGCTCACAGAACGTTGACAGAAGTCAAAAGTGGAAGAGTTTAGTATTGTAAGTGCATAGTCAGTATATTCTTGCTCAGGGTCAATAGCACCAGTCAATCTAGCTTATTTTTATCCTTTGTTCTACCCCATAGTGCAACAGGTACTCTGTCTACCTCAAAGAAAGTAATTTCATAGGTGAGGAAGAATGAATGAGAATAAGCTGGATTGACCTGAGTGAGGTATTGGATGAACGTTACGTGACTGGTACTTGAGTGACTAGAGATTTAGAGATAACTTTAGGTTGTATAAGAGGAACTGGACTGGTGGACTGGAGAAGATGACATCAATCACACTGTAGGTCAAATTTAGTGATTTCAATTTAATATAAAGCCTCTTAGTTGAGTCACAAGGTCCTCACTTAACCTAAACTCTGAACTGCTTTAAAGTATGTATACGCAGTGCTGTGTGTGTGTGTTTGTCTGTGTGTGTCTGTGTTTGAGATAGAGACAGAGAGAGAGAGAGAGAGAGAGAGAGAGAGAGAGAGAGAGAGAGAGAGATATTGGCTTTTGTCTGTATATCCCCACTTAACCTAAGCACTGAACTGCCCTCAAGTATTTGGTCATTACTCTGTGTGTGTGTGTGTGTGTGTGTGTGTGTGTGTGTGTGTGTGTGTGTGTGAGAGAGACAGAGAGAGAGAGAGAGAGAGAGAGAGAGAGAGAGACAGACGGGTGGGGGGGGGGGGTGTTGTTGGGTTCTATCTGCCGCCGTAGAGGAGCTCAGAGACTGCAGCAACTGTCCGTGTTTATGTGTGTGTGTGTGTGTGTGTGTGTGTGTGTGTGTGTGTGTGTGTGTGTGAGCTCAGAAACCACAGCAGCTTGCCATGTTTATGGATGAGAGTGAACCTGTCCTGCTGGACCTTACAGTAAAAGCTAATTGGCCCATTTTAATGAGGTGGACCAGTTTACCGTCGATACTCAGATTTGGGTCACAAACTGTTGTTGTTGGAAGGTGTGTGTGTGTGTGTGTGTGTGTGTGTGTGTGTGTGTGTGGGTGGGGGGGTGTGTGTGAAACAAAGATACACGTGACTCTGAGGTAAGGAGGTTGGATAATGGACAAAGACATACATACTTGGTTTGAATGTGTGTGTGTCTGGAGTTAGTCTGTTTGTTTGACATTTGCGAGATTTTTTTGTGAGGTTAGTCGATTTTGTGAGGTTAGTCGTGTGTATGTGTGTGTGTGTGTGTGTGTGTGTGTGTCTAGCAGCTGCTCAGCCTCTCCAACCCTCAGATAACTGTGAACAGAGAGAAGGGTCCTCCCACACTGTGTGTGTGTGTGTGTGTGTGTGTGTGTGTCTAGCAGCTGCTCAGCCTCTCCAACCCTCAGATAACTTTGAACAGAGAGAAGGGTCCTCCCACACTGTCTGTCTGTCTGTCTGTCTGTGTGTGTGTGTGTGTGTGTGTGTGTGTGTGTGTGTGTGTGTGTGATTTGGGTCCCCAGACAAAGAAAAGTAGAACAGGCCCTTTGGCCTCCACAGCTAATGACTACCGTATTCACTCACAACCTCTGTTTACATTCACTCTCACAAGAGTGTGTGTGTGAGTGAGTGAGTGAGTGAATGTGAGTCTCACACTTTACACTCCACACACACGTCACTCTGTGCATTCACACACACACACACACACACACACACACACACACACACACACACACACACACACACTTCACACTCTACACACACACCTCACTCTAGACGCAAAATTTACACTCTACTCAAACACTTGACTCTCTGCAAAATTCAAAGCTCTACACACACCTCACAGAATCACAACATACAAGCAGATCTCACACACACATAGGCCGAATCCCATTTTTAATCTTGCCCCTCCCCCTCCGCGCTCCCGCTTCCCCTATCCCTAACACCTTGAAACTGGGTGACAAGTGAGAGGGATGTAAAAATAGGAAACGAGACGATATGTTAATTCACTACCTTCAGAAAATAACGTGCACACAGACTTCGTCCGTCGCAACAATTGTTGTTCCCAAATTTGTATTACCTGAGGGTGGCAGTGTGTCACTTTGGATGTGAGATCAGCAGAGATTCATAGGTATAGCCAAGGGAGAAGTAGAGAAAGCTAATGACATGGCTAAATATGCCGCTAGCAAAGTGCAGACGTAAATCGGAGAAGTTTAGGCAGTTCACACTCGATCAGAGTATGTGTCACTGCCATAGCAGTTCGAGTAGTGTTCCGATCGTGGGAGATGAAGGAGATCAACCTTGGGCAAACGGAAATAGCAGTTGTGACTTGTTTCATTCCCCCATCTAGCTCACAGTTCCGGGTCAGATAAGAATTTGCGAGCCGGATGTTGATCACTCAGTTATCGCGGTCACAGCCTGTAATAGCATATATTTACCTTGTTACAACAATGCCTATTTTATTACCAAAAGTCCCCTGTTACTGTTGTTTTTGTGGTCTTATCAAAGGAAGACATTTTCCCGATGTTTGACGTGCTAATAGACCGAAAAAAACGCGCATCCAAGACACTAACGTTGTCAAACAAAACGCTAATTTTCTCCCTTTTTGATAAAAAAACGGGTGTGTTTGGAGAAAGTAGCTTATGTTCGCCTGCTGATTTCTAAGCAATGGAAAGGGGTAGAATTGTTTATGTAGTCGTAACACATAATATTCTGTGGCTCTTTAAAAAACAGTCAAAATTCCCCAAAACCTCTGGCAGTATGGAACGCTCTATTCTGAAAACGGCTGGCAGTCAATGAGTTAAGTTAATTCACTACCTTCAGAAAATAACGTGCACACAGACTTGTGTCCAAGTCCCACTTGTGCTATATAATTTATAAGGGACGCAGATTAACAAATAAGATATGTAAACGTGATAACATATCTTAATAAAAAAACATTTTTTTATATACCCACGTTAAAGGAATAGTCCACCTCTTTATGAAAATTGTTTTTTCAACACCTTACCTGGTGTTACATATGTGGGTAAAAGCATTTTGGTCTCAGTGCATGCATTGTCCTAGTCTGGCAACCCCAATTTTACCTTTAGCCTAGTATTACGAGGGGCGATGTGTGTGTGTGCGTGTGTGTGTGTGCGCGCGCGTGTGTGTGTGTGCATGTGTGTGTGTGTGTGTGTGCGCTGCTTTTCCTGTGTGTGTTCTCTGGAAGTCAGCAGTGGGGTCTGGAACTCGTCATGTTGTGATCAACTCAATGCTGCTATATTTAGTTCCTTTGGTTCCTCAGATCATTTATTTGACTTGATAATGGAACTGATTTAATGCAATCCGAACCAAATATAGAGATAGAGAGACTGATAGTAGCGCATACAGACCACCAGCGTGCAGAGGCGCGCGCGCACACACACACACACACACACACACACACACACAGTGTAAGTGCATCCAGACGAGCACACACACAGTGTTTCACTTATGATGGGGCAGCACCACTCTTAAAGTGGCACAGATATTACACACACTTACACACACACACTCACAGACACACACACACACACACACAGCGCTTCACTTATGATGGGACAGCACCACTCTTACAGTGGCACAGATATTACACACACTTACACACACACTCACAGACACACACATACACACACACACACACACACACACACACACACACAGCGCTTCACTTATGATGGGGCAGCACCACTCTTACAGTGGCACAGATATTACACACACTTACACACACACACACACACACACACACACACACACACACACACACACACACAGTGCTTCACTTCTGATGAGGCAGCACCACTCTTACAGTGGCACAGATACTACACACACTTACATACACTGACACACACACACACACACAGTGCTTCACTTCTGAGGGGGGCAGAGCCATTCTTAAGCTCAATTCAGACTGAAGATCCGTGACAAGACGAAACGGTTTTAGAGAGGAGTTGCGGCGGTGTGTATCAATCGTCACAGGTTGTTGCAAGCCGTTGCAAGCCGCCGTAAAAGATTTAACATGTCAAATCGCAGTTTCGGAGTTTTAAAACGTCCAGATTTTTAGAACATTGCAGCCCGTCTCGTCGCGGATCTTTGTTCTGTAGGCACCTTTACAGTGGCACAGGGAGTACACACACAAACAGCTCTTCACTACAGTGGCACTGAAATATGAATGAATATATTTCTAATTCTCTCAGTTGGTGAGGAACTCAATAAAGTAAATAGTGCTGTCACATGTACATCAATGTGTCACACACACACACACACACAAACACACACACACACACACATGCCTACACACACGACACATACAAACACACTCACGACACATGCAAACACACGCACAGTGCTTGGCACTGGCTGGTACAGGGCAGTGGAGTGTGATATTTACAATCCCTGTGTGTGTGTGTGTGTGTGTGTGTGTGTGTGTGTGTGTGTGTGTGTGTGTGTGTGTGTGTGTACGCATGTGTGTGTGTGTTTATTCCCCTGTGTTTGCAGACCTTTCACGGAGGAAATCTATCGGCAGAGAGCTCTTTGCTGCAAGCACAAATGAAGCGTAAAGACGACACTGGATCCACCCAGGATTTGGATTACAACCAGACGCCTCCGGGCCAGAACACAGCCAAACACGGGCCACATCAGCCCAGTGATTAGCTGATGTCAGGGACTGTGTGTGTGTGTGTGTGTGTGTGTGTGTGTGTGTGTGTGTGTGTGTGTGCGCGTGCGCGCCCGTCTGTGTGCATGTGTGCGCATGAGGGACTTTGCAAGTTCATCCAGCCATTCACCATTCCATATCCGGACTTCCCCGTCTTCACCCTTTGTTCCGGAACCCCGAGCGGAAGGCTAAGAGTGACCAGTAGACCCGGAGTCATTCCCCACTTCTCTGGACCTTTCCGCAATCACGCCTGACCGCAATGTGTCAGGACTCCCAGGGTTTTATCTTTGCCACTGACTTGCATTAGTGTGCGTCACTGTTGACCCAACCTCGCTCGCCGAGGCCGTCAAACAGTGCCGCTAACACACACACACAAACACACACACACACACACACACACACACACACACACACACACACATACATACACACATACACATACACACACTGCTCCCTGGACCCCTGAAGAGGAACCGTCTGCTCATGGAGAACGTCACACTCAAAATTTAATATCAGTAATTATTATCAGTCCTTATCAACAAAGCCATTCTTAATTCAATTAAGTCTCTGAGTGCATCAATGAGTCAGTACAAGTATGAATGAATAAATATGTGTGTTTGTGTGTGTGTATGTGTGTATTAAGTGCTTATCGTTGCTATGAATAATCTGTGTGTGTGTGTGTGTGTGTGTGTGTGTGCATGCGTGCGTGTGCGTGTGTGTTTTAAGTGCTTCTTGTTGCTATGAATAGTCTTCCTTAAACATCTCTAAATACTGTAGATGCCTCTCTCCTGATATGACTGCACACTGGCCTGGCAAAGACGTCACCAATCAGGACTTTACGAGGTTCTCCATCTCCATTGCATCATCCAGCCCCACTCATATAACTGGAGGCTCCGCCGCCGATGATGATGAGGTGCCTCAAGATGCAGGATTGGTCCTTCTGGACGGTAACCTCACTCACGTCAAATGTTGCGCAGAGCATCTGATATCGCACCCATTGAAGCATCTGATATCGCACCCATTGAAAGGGATTTCAGGACCAAGATGAAATGGACAAAACCAATCAGGAGACCATAGGAACCGCCGGGCGTTATTTTTGACATAACTCATCTCATACAAACGTACAAAACACAACTAACAGTTACGTATAAATGAAGATAGATATCTATATTCTGAGTTAAATCGGTTATTGAGCCAGTTATGCCACAGATACTGATGTTTATGTTTAGTTTGTTTGGAATAGTTTAGAAACTAGAAATCACGTTGCATGATGGGATATAATTTCTTGTCACAGGTTGGTTTCGATGTGAGTGGTTGAAGTGAGATGACAGACATGTGATTTGCCCAATTATATGCAAGGATTTTTGTTGACGTCCAGTCATCTGACGTGAGTGAGGTTAACTGGATGGTATCTTTGTGCAAAGTTCCTCTTGACAAAACAATGACAACATGAACTGCACTGTGAATTATGCTGACTCATACTCTGTCCTGACAAAAACAGAGTGTGTTTCTTCTTTGTTGAGATTCAATGTTGATTGTATTGCCAATACTGCAAGTTTGATCTAGTTATTGGGTATGACGCCCCAAGCATGTTCTACATGATGTATGCATAGACTCAATTTACTCTGCATTGGATGCGCATTGACATGTCTTACTGTACTTAAGTATGTATAGAGTCTATTCTATTGGATTGGATGTGCATCGACATGTCTTAGGCTACTGTTCTTAAGTATGCATAGAGTCTATTCTATTGGATTGGATGCACATCGACATGTCTTAGGCTACTGTTCTTAAGTATGCATAGACTCTATACTACTGGATTGGATGCACATTGACATGTCTTAGGCTACTGTTCTTAAGTATGCATAAACTGTTTACTCTTCATTGGATGTGCATGGACATGTCTCACTGTACTACTGGATTGGGTGCGCATTGACATGTCTTACTGCACTCAAGTATGCATAGACTCTATACTACTGGATTGCATTCACAGGTGTGTGTGCATGCTAAGGCCACTGTTCTGAGCTTAGCTTTTAGTGTTACTGACTGTGATTGTGAGATACCAATCAGAGTTAGCACTTTCTCCACATGCAACACTGTACATACATTAGGTTAAAAGTACACCACTTCAACACATCGTATTATCAACTTTTTTTGCCATGGGCTGACTTAAGCCATCCTATAGGAATGACATGTGGATGGTGGCTGTCATCTTAGTCTACAGAGCCGATGATAAGTTTGTACTGTATGTTGATGAGAAGTAATGAATGTAAGTTTGTGAATTTCAGACCCTGGTAGTGAATGTGAGTGAAGTGTGGATGGCTAAACCAGATGAGCCCTTTGTCTAAAGAGTCTGAGGGCACTTGAGGTCAGGCCCTGGCCACTCACACCGTCATGACCCCCCCAACCCCACCCCACACACACACACACACACACACACACACACACACACACACACCTGCCTGCTGGAGCATCTCCAATCAGCTTGTTTTGTGCATCGGGCTGCCTCACACATCAACACCCAACCCCCACCCCAACACACACACACACACACAGGGTATCTCCAATCAGCTCATCTTACGCAGCAGTCTTCCGTAATCAGTCCAGCGGCCTCTCTGCCTCCGTCACTGTGCGTGTGTGACTCTGAAAGCCTGAAAACCAAAACAACAAAGTCATCTGATACGGAAGCAAAGGAAAATAACCAACCATGGACTACTGTTTGAGTACTGAAGGAAATTAACCATGGGCTAGTGTTTCAGTACTGAAGAAAAAAATGAACCAACCATGGGCTAGTGTTTGACTACTGAAGGAAATTATCCAACCAAATTAACCAACCAACCAATGGGCTAGTGTTTGAGTACTGAAGCATCCAGTCCAGGAGTTTAGTTGGACTTTTTACACTTTTACATTAGTCTATTTTTCACTAGTAGATCTCTGCAACCAGACTTTGTTTCCCTGTACTGTGTGTATGTCCATTGATTTGACTGCTCAAGTGATTATTTTCCCCATGTGGAGTTTGTATTAGTGTTAGTGTTCTCCTCTTTTCCTCCTACATCATTCCCATTCTCTTCTCCATTAGCAGCAAAAACTAAACTGTTGAGGCTGACAACTAGACTGGCTCTGGTCAGCCATAATGTGGAAAAAGATTCCTTCAGATTAGCTCCATCTCTGGTGATATTCTCTCAGATTAGCCCCATCTCCGGTGATATTCTGTCAGATTAGTTTTAGATTATTTAGCTGTATTCTGGGTTGAGGTTCTGAGAGTGTGGCTGTTGGATTAGTCCTACAGCACTTCCTGTAGCGTACAGGAGCGCTAGCTCTTAGCATTAGCACCCTCCCAACAAACTCAGAACAACACAGGATAGAGTTTCAGTAGTGTCATTATAAAGCCAAGCCACCTCAGGTCTTAGTGCTGTATGAGGTTTAGTGTGGAAGACCCCTTAAAGGAATACTCCACTCTTAAATGAAATCGGGCTATTCACCCCCTTACCGAGACTTACATATGTGGGTAAAACCATTTTGGTCTCAGTGTATGCATTTTTCTAGTCTGGCAACCTCAAGTTTACCGTTTTTCTTAGCTTCAGCTTTGCATAGGCACCAGATGTAAAGTAGCCAGATAGCAACTCTTTGGCAACATTACAGTCCAGCACCTATACCAAGCTTAAACTAAAATTGGGGTTGCCAGACTAGAAAAACGCATGCACAAAGAAAAAAAAAATCCTTTTACCTATATATGTAACTCCAGGTAAGACTCAATTTCATCAAAAGAGGGAATATTCCTTTAAATATTCTCAACAAAAACTGTATTCACCCCAACTACGAAAGTTGTATAAATTGATATTGTAGCCTATATAAACTTGTTCAACTTATTCAACTTTGTCCTCAGCTTCCCTGCAGCGTAGTACATTGGCATCCATATTCATTTAGATCATGCTGTTTTCCTGACCCACAAATGAGCTCTTGCAGTAATGCAAAGAGTTTTTCTCCTCCGCCTGCGATCCAGTTCCAGCTGAGTTGATTGGTCCTCACCCTGCCGCTGTCCTCACTGCCACGGGTGTGTGTGTGTGTGTGTGTGTGTGTGTGTGTGATGTGGATGGAGGCCCCCACAGTGTTAATTGTATGCCAGAAATGCACCTGTAATTCCTGAACTTCACACAGTGTGTGGCTCTCTTGTCTCTCACCCCAGTGCTAATGATCTCGGCTCCTTCAACTGCCATTAGAGAGGTTAATGTAGCTACTTCACATCTCTCTCTCTCTCTCTCTCTCTCTCTCTCTCTCTCTCTCTCTCTCTCTCTCTCTCTCTCTCTCTATTTCTCTACTCTTTCTCGCTCAGTCCCCTCAACTGCTTAATGGTTAATGTACAGTTGCGACTCTACATCTCTCTCCCACTCTCCCACTCTTTTTTCTGTCTACCCCTCCTCCCCTCCCCTATTCCAGTCGTGAGGTCACATGAGGCCAGTAAAGGTCACTACTCAGGGAGATTCAAACTTCCATCCAACTATTTCTTGGTCGGTTTACTAAATAATAAAAAGAAATGATGCATTAAACCTCCTGGGCTCTGTCTACACTGTTGTTGAAGGATACATTTTTCATACAAATACAGGCAATTCAATGTTTAAGTTGCTCAATGTAACATTGCTCAAGGTAACATGCTACATTTTAAGGTTTATGATTGTGATTTGTTGTCGTTTGGTGGTGTTCGTGACATTGCAGAGGAGGCATTGACCCATTTCTTCAGGTGTACCTGAAGTGAACTCTCTCTCTCTCTCTCTCTCTCTCTCTCTCTCTCTCTCTCTCTCTCTCTCTCTATCTATTGCTGTACTAGTAGGCATTGAACAGCAACCCTAGGAGAAGTATGAATGACAATCCCGAGGCTTTGTTAGGATAGATGATGGCCCTGGCATTTATCTGAAAAGCACATCAAGTGTTGTGTGAAAATACTGAGCCATTTCCAAGGCCTGTCCCAGACTTTAAAAAAAAAAAAATCCTGGAAAACTGTTGAAAATAAACCAAAATAATAAAGGCCTGGGGGGCACCGTGGCTCAGTGGGCTAGAGTGTCATACCACCACTCCGGGGACCCGGGTTCGAGTCCGACCCGAGGTCATTTCCCAATCCCACCCCATCTCTCTCTCTCCCACTTGCTTCCTGTCCATCTCTATACTGTCCTATCCGATTAAAGGCAAAAAGCCCAAAAAATATCTTTAAAAAAAAAAAAATAATAATAAAGGCCTGCTAGTAGGTAAAGCAATTAATTAAACAAATAACTAGTGGGTCTCATTGTTACTAATTAAAGCTATACAATTGCAGCGTAGAAGGGTGATTTTTATCTTGGGTTAGATGTGCTGCTGATGTCTGACAATGATTTTTGTCAGACACAGGTGGCAACTCTAACCACTGCACATGACCCCAATAGAGAAAAGAGCCCATGGAAAAAAGCACTAAATCATGTTCTGTTTAATGTTGGTGCACAGATTGCGCGCACGTGTGTTTGTGTGTTTGTGTGTGTGTGTGTGTGTGTGTGTGTGTGTGTGAGTGCTCCTCTGAGAGACCAGGGTGAATCACTTGATTTGCAATTAACCTGAATTGAGGGTTTACTAATGACAAAAACACAGACTGAAAAAAAAACACAACAAATGGAAAACGGTGATTAAGCTTAGCCCATTCAGTGTATTATTGGTTTCATATCTATCTGACGTCCCACCGCCTCATTTGCTCTCTGCTTAAAGCAAGAACACAGAGCAGAGAGCACTCAACTTGCCCAAGAAAACAGGAAGCAAAGCAACAGTATTTTCCCCATTAATACAAAACTAGTGAATAACCTGTGTAGCAAAGGCTTTTTTATCTCCACCGAAAGCACTGCGCTGGGAGTGAGAGGGGGAGTGGCTAGGTAGTTAGAGCGGCAGAAGTCTACTGAGCTTCATTTAACAATATCTTTCCCAATCTTTGTCCAAACCAAATCAAACTTGGCACTGCACTCGCGTCAGTAGCAAGATGCATACCAATTTGAGGTTGGTCAGATGAACAGTTGCAGAGTTATGCGTGGAACACATAGACAGACAGACGTTCCTTGCATCAATGTTGAAATGTTCCTATAGGTTTACCACCATTATAACTTGTTACTTCTATACAAATGCAGAAGAATAGTTTTTGATCAAGCAGCTGTTATTGTAGCCTGACATAGCCCGCCCATAATACGAATGTTCATCCGTATCCATGGTCTGGGAACGGTCCTCTGGGGCGTGTTTACATCGGTAGAGAGTCTACCGGCCAATAAGCGAAGCTGATTAGACGAGCTGTCCAATCGTTTCAAACCAGAAGTGAATGCCCTCCCCTCCGCAGTATAATCGCGTCAGGTTAAAGAACCTCCAGACCATGAATACGGATGAACAGCAGTATTATGGTCGGGCTATGTCAGGCTACTGTTATTGTGCATTCAGTGTATAAATATTTATCATTGTTCTGGAAGAATACAGCATATAGTTTTCATCTGGTCAAACCAGCAGCAGCAACACTCCTCTCCTCCTCTTCACACCTCTCCTCCCTTCATCTCTCTTCTCTTCTCTCCCTTACTTCTCTCTCTTCTTTCTCTCTCCTCTTCTCTCCTGCACTCCTCTCCTCTTCTTCCTCTTACTCCTCCTCTCCTCTCTCCCTCACTCCTCCTCTCCCTTACTTCTCTTTCTTCTCCCTCTCTTCTCTCCTTTTCTCCTCTCCCTCACACTCCGTTCTTCTCTACCTCTCTCTCACTCTTCCTCTCCTCTTCTTCTCCCTCTCCCTCACCACTTACACATAGTTCCTACTCTTTGAAGCTGCACACACACACACACGCACACACACACACACTGAGTCATTATGGGTATTTAATGGTCTATAATGACTATAACAGCACCCTTTACTGTCACTTCTCTGGCCCTTCAGTGCCCACACCTCACAAAGGCACACGCACGCACACACACACACATCGGCCTGCACTGCATCTCCTTCCTCCTCCTCCTCTTCCTCTCCTCCTTCACCATGGCAACAGAACAGCTTGGTCTGTGGAAATTTAGAGGCAGCAATGCGACTGCCACCGCAGTGGTGCGAGGTGTTGGGTGTGTGTGCCGGGGGTGGGGAGTGGTGGCGGGTACAGCATCAGGGCGGGGGGCTTGGTACATAATCACGTCTACCCACTCTTTGTCCTACACTGTCTCACCACCCATATAATCATCCACCCTGGGGCCTGTGTGTGTGTGTGTGTGTGTGTGTGTGTGTGTCTTTGTTCTGGCCCAGTAATAAGCAGGGGAGCATCACCTCTTGGTTGGCTTGACCACAGGGGAGGATCGCTTTGCTATTTAAAGTCTCATCTCTCTGTCGCTCTCCTTCTGTTCTCTATCTCTTTCCCTCACTCTCCTATATCTCTCTCTCCCTCTGTCATTCTCCCTCTCCTCTCTCTCATTTTCCCTCTCGCTCATTTCTCCTCTCTCTCTCCTATCTCTCTCTCTCTCCCTCTCACTCATCTCTCTCTCCCTTTCAGTTATCTCTCTCTCATCTCTCTCTCCCTCTGCAGAATCCTACTCTCACAAAGGGCCATGATGAACCCAACCCATGCACTACCTATTACTCTTCTGCAGAATTCTCCATTCTTCCATCTCTTCTTTTCACCTCTGTTTCATTTCTCTGTATCACTCCATTTTTGTCATCCTCTCAGTCATCTCTATAAAAATGCTCCTTTGTAATGGTTTGTTTGTGTAAACACATAAATGTTCAATTTCCAATGCATATTGTCCCTTGCTTTAAAATGGGCATTACCTAACATGCATGTAGGTCGAGTGCATACATGAGTGATACCTATAGAAGGATGTTCCTGTGGTCAACCAACTGTATATGTTAACGGATGCCAACTAGCCTAGTCCTGCTTGCTGGCAGCAGGACGTGTAAATTCTCACAACTATCCCTCAAGAACACTTCTCACCGCTGAGTTGGAAGCCTGGGCTATTCAGCTCGGTGGTTAGAGCGCTTGACTCCCATGCCATGGGTTTTGTTGTAGTTGACGGAGTGGCAAGTTTCGAGACCCGAGTGCAGAGAGATTGAGAATGGCTCCAGCTACATATAGAAGGATGGTTCTGAGGTATACCTATAAAAGGATGGTATATCTACCATATACACCCCCTGCTGCAGCTTGACTGGACGCTTTTACAGGCTAGATTGGTTGTTTACACCCTAATCACTCGACCACCCGTCTGTCACCCTCGTCTGTGTGCTCTTCAAAGACTGACATGTAAGACTAACTTAGTTTTCCATAAATACAACTGCTTTTGTTCATTTAACAATGTATCAAATACTGTTCCTTTTATATCTTGTATTATACAATTATGATAATGTTATTTTTATATCCTGAAACAATAAACAATTACAACTTTTTTTGCTTTCTTTAGTGTGTGCGTGTGTGTATGTGTGTGTGTGTATGTGTATGCAGATCATCTGTGTATTTGCATGCATGATACGGGACACTTGAGTTCCCTACAGGATTAATACAATAAAGTATTATTTTATAAGAGTTTTATCTTATTATAAGAATGAGTTTTGAATGCCATATGGCTCCAAATCACAAGTCCTGTACTTCCATAGTCTCCAAATCACAAGTCCTGTACTTCCATAATTCTACATCTGTTTTCAAGTTTACTGTAAGAAGTTGAAAAGAAATTCTTTCTAAAAATGGTACAAACCAATTAGCTGATGACTAACGGATTAATCACAGCGGCCCTTTAACACTCTGCACTGGTTTCTTTCTCACAGGAGATTTCCCAGATTTCACTTAGCTTGAAATCTAAGGGGAGCATCTTAGCAGGACGGGTTGGCATGCATCACACATGATTGATTCAGAACTGAGACTCATATTTCTCCCATCAGGCATGAGAGGATAAATCTCTAATGATCCCGGGAAAATGGGCCACTGTAACACACACCATATGGAAAGTTGTTATTCCCGTCTGTCAATTTCACCAGAAAGACTAACCGGTTAATTCCCCCATTCTATAATTTAATGATTAGTCATCAATTGATCTCTTCACAAGTAACGCTCGGACATTTTCATTTTCATTCCTTTCCGAGGAAGAGACAAACAGTGTGTTTATCAGTGTGACACACAAGCGCCCTCTAGCGTAATTATGAATTCCGGTGCGCATCTTTTGTGCGCTCGGTTGCTGCTAAATGCTTTAGTGTAGGATGGTGCCACAAGCTATATTGTGAAACCCTTTGCAAGAGAACCTGTCGGTACTTTATATCAGACAGTCTTAAAAACATTTTAACACTATTAACGCAACCCCTTTTTCGCAAAGCAACTTCTACTTTTAGTCAAAATAAATTTGCCTGTTGCGCGTTGAGGCATCATTATATTTCCATCGTAGCCTATGATGACCCAATGCACGAAGCTTCCTAATAGATAGGATTTTAAAATCCAGTTTTACAATGGGGATGATGAGCTGCAGCCAAGATAGAAGGCTTTATCTATCTTGCCTGCCTTCAGTGTGCACAGTCGCTTGAAAAGCTCAGTGAAACAAACTAACAAATATCAGCTATTTTAAATGCCCGATTATTGTCTGCATCATTGCATAGTCCGACCAATGGATCGGTATGCTATCTCTAAAAGGTCACAATCAAGACAAAACGACTCGTTACACCTCGTGCGTAAAAGTCCTCGCTGCAGCCAAAGGAGCGCGTTGCCCTGTTCTTACTTGTTCCCAGATCCTCAAGAACTGACGCAGGAGCGGGCACCTGCTACATTTGCCCGTTTCTCTCATATCTGCTTGACCAGTGACGCGTCGGGAGGAGGAGCCGTGATAGAACTTAAATACCGGTCTCAAGCGCTCTTCAGCAGACTCGAGATTGTACGCTCTAACAGTAGCCCGAACAGGAGAGGAATTCATTCGCCTTACATCTCCTTCCAACTCAGTGTATTTCAGGAGCTTTCATCCACGGCACCAAGAAGTATAAAACATGATTAAGAAAATGGCGCCTACTGAAAATGAGTTTGATATACCAGCGAAAAATTGCTACCGGATGGTCATTCTGGGTTCAACCAAAGTTGGGAAGACAGCGATCGTGTCCCGGTTTCTGTATAACAAATATGAAGAGCAGTACACGCCAACAATCGAAGACTTTCACAGGAAACTCTACAGTATCAAGGGAGATGTTTACCAACTAGACATTTTGGATACATCTGGGAATCATCCGTTTCCAGCTATGCGGAGATTATCAATTCTTACAGGTGAGCAAAGTTTTTTTTATTAATTATTTTACACTGGAATACATTGCCCAAATATTCATTGCATTTTTTTTTAACATTTTACAAGAGGCAACTAAAATTTGTGACTAAAATGTGTCTCTCTTCTTCTTGTCTCAGGTGATGTCTTTATCCTGGTGTTCAGTCTGGATAACCGGGAGTCTTTTCAGGAGGTGCAGCGATTGAAGAGGCAGATCTTCGAAACCAAGTCTCTGCTGAAAAATAAGACGAAAGAGAACGTGGACGTTCCGTTGGTCATCTGCGGGAACAAGGGCGACCGAGAGTTTTACCGCGAAGTGCAGAGGGAGGAAATCGAGCAACTCGTCGCTGGGGACGATCAGTGCGCATACTTCGAGATCTCTGCGAAAAGGAACACGAATGTGGACCAAATGTTTCAGCGGCTCTTCACGTTGGCCAAACTCCCTCACGAAATGAGCCCGGACCTGCACAGAAAGGTGTCAGTGCAATACTGCGACATGCTGCACAGAAAGTCTCTCAAAAACAAGAAGCCGAAGGACAGTGACGCTTACGGCATCGTTGCCCCGTTTGCGCGCAGACCAAGCGTGCACAGTGACTTGATGTACATAAAAGAAAAGACTGTTGGTGGTGGACAAGGCAAAGATAAGGAGCGATGTGTAATTAGCTAAGTTTCCAAGGAAGTGATTTTTGAAACGATGGTGAAATTACTTCGGTAATTCTGCAGCAGACTGTCCGAGACTGCAACAGTTCTGCAGCATGCATGGACGGAGTTCCAGTGAGCTCTCCACAGAGTGCCTCAACTTCTGCCTGCGAACTCTTAAGGCAGTGGCACCAGTCCAGGATCCCGCCACAGTGTGTGATCTGCAAGCCTCTGTTTCTGTTGTCTGCAAGAGCTTTAAAGCAGAATATTGTTTGTTCCATTAAGTCAGAGAGCTATGTGACGTGGCGTTAAATCGTGCAAGACTACCGTACGATACATGTGTAAAATATGCTTGTCTTGACATCTGCCTTCATTCAGTTTGGGAGAGGAGACTCCATGGTTTGGAGTTATCTACATTGTTAAACATGGCATCCACTTGTTTACATTTTTGCTGGCCTATATTTTGTAACAGAGAACTGATACTTGAATGTTTGCTATCTGAACAAAAGAGATATGTGAATGTGTATTTATTCTTATGTCAACTTGATTTTTTGAAGAAAAAACTACAATAAAATGAGAATGGATTGGAATTTGTGCCTTCTATTATTACAGAATGTTTGTGTATGTGTACTGTAAAGGTTTAAGAGGGGGACAATTCTAAATAGAAGACATCCCACCCCCCATGCAAAGATCAACCCCCTCTGCCCTATGGAAAGGGGACCAAGTTAATGGTATTACTTTTACAGTTAACAGTCTGTGCTTTGCGAGACTACACTGTGCCTTCTGTGATGCAGATGGATGCATGTTTAAAATGTTAACACGCTGGAAAACTCTGCAAGCCTAGATAGACACCCACATGACTGCATCAGCGTCACTTAGTTCTCCAGCATCCTACGTGGGAGTCACATGCTACCGCAAACCGTGCCAAGTAGCTTACTAGTCCCTTTTTGCGTCAAACACGCTACATTGCCCTGGCACGATGCCATCATTATTAGCAAAAGAAAACCTGTAAAGTGGGAGTGAAGTGCCGAGACAGAAAAGAGGCTTTTCTACTACATAGGTTTATTTCTGCACTCTCATAAATAAACAGTAGTCAGCCTGAATCATTGCACATGGGGCACAGTGGCTTAACATTACCTATTAAATGATAATAAACATTAGATGCTGCTATCTCTGCGCTTGTGTAAACAGACTGTCCAGTCGGTGGGCTTGAAAGTTTGCACTCTACAGGGCCCCCCAAATCTCCTGCATGTTGCCTACTGTAGGCTGCATGTAACTTACTGTTGCCTACATAGACTAACGTTAACAGAAATGGGCAAGCTATCCCATGGCCCTTTCTGCACAAGTGGCCATCACATAATTTATACAGCACTGTTCCAGTGTAACCAAATCCTGAGAACGACGCCAAACATCTTAAACAACTAACAATATAGTTGTTTCCGTGACACAGTTCAGTTCATGTTCATACAACATTTTAGTTGGTAACCTCCGCTCTTTTAGGCTTTAGGGATGTCAAACATGCACAGGCCTTTATACTTGTGCAACAGCTGGTTTTTCGTGCGCACTTGTTCTCGAAGTGTCCGTAGCTGTTCCTGCTGCTGCTCAGGATTCGTTTCGATGCCCGGCATGGCCAGGATCTGCTCTCTCGCCTCCTGAATCTTCGTCTTTAGTTTGTTGAGTTCCTGGTGGATGTCTGGACTGTCTTTGTCCATACTGTTAAGGTAAGACAGAAGTGAGTGCGAGTCATTTCAGAGGCGAGAAACTCTCAACTTGAACAGAAGTCATCAGTTAACGTTAATGTCAACGACATTAAGCTATTGTGCAGCCGTTTTCTGTAATGTCGGCAGTGGCCACTGACACAAACAACGTAATAAACTCCTTTTCAGGCTAATGTAAAACCAAAGCACGGTAACGTTAATGTTAACGTGAAGGTTAGAAACAGCGACGGCGTGATGCCTGCCATATGCCGCAAGCTTGGACAAATAAAATGAGATAAACATGAAGCGTAACCTGTCTCTGAGACAAATGTACTTATCAAAATGTTTCAAATGTGAAATGTTTCGTACCATTTTATAATGTCGTGAATAAGAGGTAAAAAGGAATAATCATCCGTCGTCTCCAGCTGGTGTGGAACCGTCGCCATCCTGATCAGCTGTTGTGCTTGTCAGAGGCGCACAGTAAAGACGTCATCTTACCTTAATACGCTCACAGTCCCACAGGCACTCGTAGAAGTCTATTTGTAACATTAAAAGCTATGCACATAGATATCTTCTATCAACTTTGTGTAACAATTTTAGCATTCTTATTATATGTTTAGTGTAACTGGCATGGGATACATATTAATAAAACATTCAAACTTGTATTGCTGCAACATTTTAGATGATAGGCCTACATGCTTTTACGAAATGTCTACTAGACTACATAGGCTTCTATTTGTACACTGTGCTCTGCAGAAAGCAATGTGCTGTCCATGACAAATATCACTGTAGAACACCTGTGGCCTATTCCATTAATTAATGAAGTTCTGGTTAGGCCTTGTCTGTTACTTGCATGCCATGCTGCATACTGTGGAGAAGAGCCAGTCAAGTAGAGCACCTGCAGCTAATTAATTAATTAATTAATTGTGGGAATCAGTAGTGTATGCTGCACTGTGTGCTGGGGCACAAGCAGTACTGTATGTAGCACATGTAGCATAGCAGTATGCCATAAATGAAAATGGCCACTGTCTCATCAGCCTGACATAGCCTGCCCATAATACGAATGTTCATCCGGATTCATGGTCTGGGGACAGTCTTCAGGGGCGGGTTTACATCGGTAGAGAGACAACCGACCAATAAGCGAAGCTGATAAGACGAGCTGTCCAATCGTTTCAAACCAGAACTGAATGCCCTCCCCCCCGCTGGCCTGTAATCACGTCGGGTTAAAGAACCTCCAGACCATGAATACGGATGAACAGCAGTATTATGGTCAGGCTATGTCAGGCCACTGTCTCATAGCCTGTATCCACACTAGTTCAACCCATCCCTAAAGGCAGCACAGTTGCACAATTACAGACTCCCAGTGTCCTTTGGGACCTCAGAAGTTGTACGTGTCATATTTATGCCTGGAGTCTTATGTTGGCTACACCACCACCACCACACATCACTTGACACCTCCATTCCCTCTGTGCTGCAGGGAAAAAAACAGGCGGCAACATTCCAAGCCCAACAATGAAGTGTGTGTGTGTGTGTGAGAGAGAGATAGAGAGAGAGAGAGAGAGAGAGAGAGAGAGAGAGAGAGAGAAAGAGTGTGTGTGTGTGTGTGTGTGTGTGTGAGAGAGAGAGAGAGAGAGAGAGTGTGTGTGTGTGTGTGTGTGTGTGTGAAAGGTGTCACACAGAGCAGAACAGATCCTTCTTTTTTATTTTTTACTGTCAGTGGGAATAACGTGGATCAAGGCTATGTTCCGCACAAACACATCCATCACCTGCCCTGCTGTACACAAGTGTCTGTTCTTCAAAGGCAATAAAGACTGTGTGTGCCTCCCCTCCCTGCTTGAAGAGTTTGAAACGCAGCAGCACCACATGCTACATTTTATTACATTGCCACAATTAGCCATCTACGTCATTATGCGCACAGGAATTTCTCTCAGGTAATTTGACAGTGAGCTATAGGCTACTAACTTGCTTTGCATAACAAAAATCTCTCTCTCTCTCTCTCTCTCTCTCTCTCTCTCTCTCTGTGTGAAAAGTAGTGGTGGCTCACATAGGCCTAATGGGCCACAGAGAGCAAAACGGATCCCATTAAGAGCTGTGTGTGTGTGTGTGTGTGTGTGAAGGGTGGCACACAGAGTAGAACAGAGCCCATTAAGAGCAGTTCAAAGAGTGAAATAGAGATCACACCATTCTTTCTCCTCACTTTTTTATCTGTGAACAAATATCTTCCTACCGCATAATCTCCATCAGAAGGGACTATATGCTCTAATCTCTATCAGTGGAGACTATTGTATGGTCTAATCTCTATCAGTAGAGACTGACGCCCAGATTGGGCTGCATGGTTCTGTACACACAGTGCTGACTGTCAGCTGTAGCAGCGGCAGCATCATCACATCACTTCTAGAGTCATCTGCACACAGCTGCTGTTAAACTGCCTCAATTTGGTTTGGGGTTTGAAAAGTCTGAGAGCATGACCTAGTCTACCTGCTCACCTGTTTACCTGCTCTGATGCCTCCTACCCACTCACCTGTCTACCTGCTCTGATACCACAGCCCCCCCGGGTGCCCACCTGGCCGCCCTACAAGCATCTAGACTTGTAGTCAAGACCGCTTAGACCAAGACCAAGACAATACCAAGACCAGAGGCTAACAAGACCGAGACAAGACCAAGACCAGAGGCTAACGAGACCGAGACGAGACCGAGACCGAGACAAATTGAGGCCAAGACCGAGACCGAGACCGGAAAAAAAAAAAAGTAGACTAGGCTATGTTGGAAGTTATAACTTGATTTGAGAAAACATTTGTTAATATTCAACTCATATTAGAGAGTACTATTCAAACTGTTGGCAACAATGTGGATAGGGATAGCAGCAATGTGGGCAGAAAATAAAAAATAGAGAATGGCAAAGTCAACTCCATTACATTCAATTTTATGTTGGCTACGTTGGCCTTGCTTCCACTGGTCTCATCACACTACCATTTCAAAATATCATATTTTATTTCATATTTTACAAAAACAAATATACAGTTTAAATTTGCACTTTTAAAGTAGGCTAGGCTCAGCACAAAATAAAGCTCTATACTTTTCTGAGATGCATTTCATTCATATCTGCCAAAACTGCTTATTTTGATTTCTTAAAGTTGGCAACCCAACCAGGCCTACCAGTATACTCTGTCTATACCAAAGATTCTATAGGCTAGGCTACTAGGCCTACTTCTTTGTTTAATTGAATATTAATTTAACATGGTCTGAGTTAATTTCGAGGACATACAATACAAGGATAAGCTAGCCTACTTTGTGAGGTGACGATGGGGCTGGTGTTCACAGTTTTGGGCAGCCTGCACTTTTACCAGAGAGTTTGATCTGCTTTTACTGCTAGAATGCAAAACCCGGAGCGGATTATCAGCGGTATACATTCGCTATTCCATCATGTGGAATGGATTCTTTCGGGATGCAATATAGACAACTTTGAGAATACATTAGCGGCGTTCATTTTAGAGAGTCTGGGCCGCCACTAATCATAATCTATTTATTCACATTCATAATATTCTCCCATAAACTTTGGAGGCAAGTGGACATAAGATTACAATGCATTGCACAATTTACTTTAGGGTGAAATGCATTTTTATTTCCATTCGTCCTGCATGAAGTTCTTAATGATATGGTGATTTGATGAGTGGGAGTTCGAAATATTCCCACGCTCCACTGTTTCACTTACACTGTTTGTCCTATAAATTTTGCGATCAGGAAAGACTTCATATCACTCGCAGGAGATTTGACATCATTCACAAGAGTCCATGAACCACTAAATACAGGAGTTTTTGGGATGTCTGTGTCTCGTTAGCCTACACTAAATTTAACAAAATGAGATGAAAGATTTAATTCCCATATACATTTGAGATCACGTTAACTAGCATGACACCTTGCTCAGCCATAACACATGCCTACGCATACGCGAACATTCCATAATTAATTAGGCTGCATTTTGCGAATTGAAAGTAATCTTTTAGGAGAGTAATTTAGAGCTAGGGCTACATCTGTCACTGAGAGAGACCGGCCCATAAATGCATCTGAGAGCCTTGCGCTGCTGCAGCTAAGGGCGTCTTTTGCGCGCCCTCACTTTCGTTTTGGTGCGTCTCGGTGTTTAGGCTAAAATTTAAATAATTTAAATCGGAAACTCGATCTCGTTAAAATATATATTTATTGCATTTATTTATCTTGTCTTGGTCTTGGTCTTGGAAGACACCAAGACAAGACCAAGGGATCCGAGACCAAGACAAGACCAAGACAATAGACTGTCAAGGCCAAGACGAGACCGAGACCACGTAAAATTGGTCTCGAGACCGGTCTCGAGACCAAGACCGGTCTCGAGACATACAACTCTACAAGCATCCAAAGCTTTTCCAAATTTATAGTCTTGTTACACAAACACATAGGACCACTAAGACTGTGTTCCTTTTAGTGTTTATTGTTTTGTCTGGGTGTCAGTAGGGACATTGGCTAATGCTAAATGATTTCTCTTGTAAGAACATTAGGGTGCAAAATTATTTATTTTTTTAGGAACATTGTGTGGTCATGGAGTATTGTTGTAGGAACCCTGGGCGGTGACAGAGTTCTGTCAGATAGGAACCCTGTGTGCTACTAAGAGTTTTGTCCTAACCCTGTTTATATACACATTGCATTTCCTGCTTACTGTACTGTGGTCTGTCCTCAGGGCTGGTCCTGGCTGCAGCTCACTGAGCAGGAGCAGTGTATGGGGCATAGGGGTCAACAGGACGTGTTGTGTGTGTGTGTGTGTGTGTGTGTGTTTGTGTGTTTGTGTGTGGGGCATAGGGGTCAGCAGGATGTGTGTGTGTGTGTGTGTGTGTGTGTGTGTGTGTGTGTGTGTGTGTGCGCGCGCGTGCGTGCGTACGTGCGTGTGTGTGTGTGTGTGCGCGTGTGCACGCGTGTGTGTGTGTGTGGCATAGGGGTCACTGCAACAGGAAGTCTCTGGGGCATGTGGGTGACCTGTGCTGAAATGTGTGCAGTCAGCTCTTTAAGCACTGACACCAGGTCCTGCACACGTTTCAGAGGAGCAGCAGCCTCTGTGTGTGTGTGTGTGTGTGTGTGTGTGTGTGTATGTGTGCCTTTCTCTCTCTCTCTCTCTCTCTCTCTCTCTCACCGTCTGTGTGTGTGTGTGTCTTCTCTCTCTCTCTCTCTCTCTCTCTCTCTCTCTCTCTCTCTCTCTCTCTCTCTCTCTCTCTCTGTCTCTCTCTCTCTTCCTCTGTTTATGTGTGTGTGTTTATTTTATAATGCAGGTCAGATGCTGCCTGAGCAGGGAATCTCAGTGAAGGCTGAAAGACAGGGGTTATGGAAAAGAAACTGCACTCTCTTATACTGTAAGTATTTCTTATAATTTTATTTTACATTAACTTGTATAACATGTTTTAACTCACACACACCCTGAGTCCTTAAAGGAATGCACCGGAGTGAATTCAAGCATAGCCCTGCTTTGCCTTCCAACAGCAATATATTTCGCATGAAATGAAAGAATTTCGAACAGCATAGACCTAACTCGAACGCGAAACACTTTACATTGAGTCAATGTAACCTCAGATCTTACTTTCGGTTTCCAACAGTCAGGTCCCATTGATTCAGTGTAAAGTGCCTGTTCGCTTTTGCGTTCGCGTTCGGTCTTTGCTCTACCAAATTATTTTGTTCCACTCGCTAACTAGCGCATTTAGCAAGCTCTTTCAACAGGGCTATGCTTGAATTCACTCCGGTACATTCCTTTAATGAGTTAACCCTGAGTGCTTAACGAGTTAACCCTCAACAAATGCTTAACGAGTTTTGGAGCTTGAGCATGACCACTTAGGCAATTAGTGAGGAACAGGGGTGCAACTGGTGTTACTGGTGTTTTGACGTAACTGGAATTATTTGATTATTTTATTAGTGGGCCTGGGCCCATAGTCTTTAATAAGGAGGTATTGCATAGGCCTACATTTCTGTGTATGCAAGCCAGAGTCATATCTCTTTAGCTTTCTAACCTAATATCCTTAAACACACACACACACACACACACACACACACACACACACACACACACACACACAAAAAAACTGCAAATTCACTCGCATGGTATATCACGTACACACACACACACACACACACACACACAGGCCCATTCATAGGGGTGCTGCAGTGCAGTAGTGGTCTGACTGGTGAAGAACTCCTCCTTTGCCCACATCGGTTCTGTTTGCGGTCTTGTTAATGACATCACACAAAGCCATGGCCTCGTCTGGGACTAAAGGAAATATGAATGGGTTTTATTCATGTGCTTAATGTTTGATGGTGGACAGTCTTGGATAGGAGGCATCAGAGCAGGTAGACAGGTGAGTGGGCAGGTAGACAGTCATGGATAGAAGGCATCAGAGCAGGTAGACAGGTGAGCAGGTAGACCCTGGGTGGGGGGTGTCCCACTCTTAAAGGCTTTTTCCAACCCCCAGCCAAATTGAGGTCGTTTAACAGCAGCTGTGTGCAGATGACTCTGGGGGTGATGTGATGATGCTGCCGCTGCTCTCAGCTGACAATCAGCACTGTGTGAACTAATCTACAGAACCATCCGGGCCCAATCTGAGCGTCAGTCTCTACTGATGGAGATTACAGCATACAATAGTCTCTACTGATGGAGATTACAGCATACAATAGTCTCTCTGATGGAGATTATGCGGTAGGAAGATGTT
>JAODXP020008332.1:35000-40000 GCA_027497455.2 Sardinella longiceps | reverse complement strand
TTCTCTTTTCTCTGTCCCTCTATCTTTCCCTTATTCTCCCTCAATATTGTCTCTGGTCACTTCAACTTCCACCACAACAATCATCTGAATATCCTCCGTATCCATCTGAAGAAGACCCATCTGTAGGGGGGAGAAAATGAGGAAACAGGTCTGGGGAACTAGGAAGTAGGGAGTGGAAAGTGGGAACACCCCCATCTAGACACGGTGTTCCATTGCTGGCCCACTCTGTAGCCACGCGTGTCAGACAGAGAGAGCGCTCGCTCTCTCGCTCGTTCCTTCCTCCAGTCACCTGACCAGATTAAGCACCAATAACTCGCCGTTAATCAGTAACCAACCCCTCCTGCCCTGTGTTTTTCCTCCTCAGGCAGGCTACAGGATGTTTTTGTGTCTGAGACTGCTCCTACAAGCGTCCGTCACATGTTGTTATACACACACACGCACACACACATACACACGCGCGTGCGTCTGAAATTGTATTGATTATGACACCTGGGAACATTCCACACCGACAGTCATCCTGGGAAATATTCCACTCTGGCGGTGGATGTTTGTCGGGGAGGAAGAATGAGGATCTAGATAAGGCAGAACAAAGTCTGCATCTGCTATTTATTAGCTACTGTAGGCTACTGTTATTTGCTATTGCCGTATTGGAGGGATAATGAACAACACGGCCTCTGCTTTTTATTAGCTATTGTTATTAGCTGTGAAAGGGATGCATGCACACATTTTGCACACTGTGGAGATGGAGTAGACATGCCATCTGTAGTTTATGCAGTTAACCTGCATTTTCTCATTTTCATTGCAATAACAAAACATGCCACACGCAAGTCCATGTTGGAAAGATGTAGCCTACATTTATCTGTTGTCTGAGTGTTTGGATATTACTGACAGATAACATTTCTTCAAAGTCACCTCTGAAGTCTAAACAACTGTACCTCTGTCATGTTATTAGTGTGCATTATATCGTGGATTCCAACGAAACAAAACACGCAATGCCCTTTTCAAATGGTTTCATCCCACATTGCTACTTCTACTCTTGCTACTTTGGGCTAGCTTTGCCCTTCCATGTAGGCTACTGGACTGGATATGTCACCATCTCTGGTTCACCTGCATGTAGGCCTAAATGGACAACACATTTCTGGGAAAAATTGTTTACACGGGCCTGCTAATATGACTATTAACAGCACATAGCAGTGCTTGGACTGAAGAACTACAGAGCCCATTCATGCCCGAAGCTGATGACGTCTGTGTGTGTGTGTGTGTGTGTGTGTGTGTGAGAGAGAGAGAGAGAAAGATAGAGAGAGGGAGAGAGAGAGTGTGTGTGTGCGACAGCACTCGAGGCTGAGCTTAAACAAGCTAAAGGCTGTTTTGGGCTGCTAGTGACGGACATGTGGGCTGCTACGCATCACTTCCTGTGGGCCAGCAGATAGGTAAGGGAAACAGAGACACTTGATCAGCACTGAAAGATGACCGCTCTAGGAGAACACGCACACACACACACACACACACACACACACACACACACATACTGTGAGGACTGGCTCTGGAATGGGAAAGAGAGTCAGTGGTTCTGAATGAACACACGAACACACACACATTTTCGGACACACACAAATATTCAGTTGGCTGTGGAGTGGCACAGCAATGGTTGTGGGTGACCTCACACGCCGTGGTATCATACCGGCCCTACATACACACACACACACACACACACACACACTGTTGGGTCAAACCAGTTATTCTGCTGGGGATACACACACACACACACACATACAAAGCTAGGTCAGACCAGCTCTGGAGATGTGGGAAGGTGGTTATGGATGAATGCACACACACACACACACACACACACACACACACACACACACACACACACACACACACACACACACACACACCTCCCTCTCTCTCTCTCTCTCTCTCTCTCTCTTTTGAGTCAGATTGGCTCTGAAGTGGAATGGCAAGTTTGACCCGGGCCGATTCTAGGCATAGACAAACGAGGCGGTCGCCTAGGGCGCCAAATATCAGTGGGCATCACAATACGTTTCTTCCTTTTTTCTTCAGTTTTCTCTTGGATTTCTGAGAAAGGGGGCAAACTCAAGTCTGGTCTAGGGCACCAAAAGGCTAGAACCGGCCCTGAGTTTGACCCATCAGTGAAGTTGATTGTGATTGCAAGCAGGGTTTCTGAGAGCTGTGGTTTGGCACACACACACACACACACACACACACATGCAAAGGTGGGTCAGACCAGCTCTGGAGAAGTGGGAATGTGATTTTGGAAGCTCATACGCACACATTCATGCACACGTACACACACACACACACACACACTTTTCTGGCTCTCAAATGGCATGGCAAGTTTGGCCTATGAGTAAAGTTGGTTCTGACTGTGCAGGGTGACTGAGAGCAGTGGTTTGGCAAAAACACACACACAGACACACACACACACACACACACACACACAAAGCTGGGTCAGACCAGCTCTGGAGGAGTGGGAAGGTTCTGGATGAATGCACACACACACACACACGTCTGGCCAGACTGGCTCTGAAGCGGTATGGCAAATTTGGCACATGAGTAGAGTTGATTCTGACTGTGCATGCAGGCCGTCTGAGAGCAGTGGTTTGGCAAAAACACACGCACGCACACACACGCACACACACACACACACACACACACAAGTGAGTCTGACTGCAGGGAGTAATTTGGCAAAAACAGGCCCAGGTGATTTTGCCCTCAATGTGTCAGTGTCAGGAGTTTCTACAGGCCTATGAAGAGGCTGGAATCAATACAGAGACAAAGCCTGGACAATGGAATGGTGGAATGCTATTGTTCTGGTAAGGAATGTTCAGACACATGGAAATAAGCCATTTAATATAATAATTGATCGATTGATCAGATTTCATCAGCCTTCACCTCTTGACAGGCACACACACATAAATACTGATACAGTATGCTAACAGAGAGTGTGATGTGTGGATGTACATTTAGTCTCACACACATACTCACACACACTCACACACACACACACACACACACACACACTAATCGGTACTCTTTGTTACATGCAGATACTCAAAGAAAAACATCTAGGAATGCTGTCAAGATCCTATCAATCGAAAAGATGACTGACTGGAGATGTGAAAATGAAACCAGAGACTGAGTTTATCAAATCACCATCACAAAGCTCCCTCTCCCTCTCATTGTCCCTGCATGTCCACCCCGATGGCTGAAGTGGGGAGTAGGAGGAGTGTCCACTGTGGACGTGATTTCTTTTAGAGCCACGTGTACATGTGAACAAAAGACCATGAATGCATGATGTGTCGAAATATCCATTTTTATTAACCCTTGGCTATAAGTGTGTGTGTGTGTGTGTGCACAACAACCTTCTCACACACCGTATCTGTGTATCACACCTCTAGTTCTTTTGTCTTTTGTACACACACACACTTCCTTGTGCTCTGCACCAGTGCACTAACTGCATGCCCCAATGCATGCTGATGCGCACGTACACACACACACACACACACACACACATTTCGCTCCACTCCATTGACTGTGGCCTCAGTGTGTGTGTGTGTGTGTGTGTGTGTGTGTGTGTGTGTGTGTGTGTGTGTGCGTAGGTGGCTGCAGGGCCCCAGTTAGAGCCAAATGAAAGCCAGGGTCAAAACCTTCTGAGTGTATTATTATTCTCCTTTCTACTCCTGCTTTCCTTTTTTAGCCTTGGCAACATTCTCTGATCTCTCTCTCTCTCTCTCTCTCTCTCTCTCTCTCTCTCTCTCTCTCGCTCTTTCTATCTGTCCTTCCTTTAGTCAAAGTCAAAGCGAACTTTATTGTCAATCAAGCACTGCAACAGTACATTGCACGCAGACTGAAATTGCATTTCTCAAAGCTCCAAATGTGCAGTTAAAATTAAGACATACGACTAAGATGTATATAAGACATTACAACTCACTAGACATAAAGTGCAGAGATATCAAGATATCAGGCATGGTAATAATAGAAAACAGTAATATAATAACAGACAACATAACAGACATTGTGAGCATACAGTACATTCTGGACTGTCAGTGTTTATCCTTCCAACATCCACTGCTCTCTCTCTCTCTCTCTCTCTCTGTCTTTCCTATCCTTCCATCCTGTCCTTCTCTCACTCTTTCCTTTCTCCATCTTTCTCTCCTTTTCTCTTCTCCTGTTTTATTGCCTTCTCTCTCCTCCTTCCCCCCTCTGTACTCTGAATGCAGTTTCCTCAGTGTTCTATTTTATGTTCTATTCTGTGTTCTATTCTGTGTATGTTCCTGTCTATTCTTCACGTTCTATGCGCTCTGTATGTTCTGTATTGGCTTGGTCTTCCTTGTGATGCCGTCTCACCCATGTTCTGTTAAGGTGCCTACAGACCAAAGATCCGCGGCGAGACGGGCTGCGACATTCTAAAACTCTGAAACTGTGATTTGTTGCAACTGCCTGCAACAACCTGCGATGATTGATTCACACCACAGCAACTACTCTCTAAAACCGTTTCATCTCTGAATTGGCCTTTAGCCTAGCAACCAGGGGAAAGGATCAGTTCCGGCACTCGTGTTGTTTTTGCTTTGAGGGATACAGCACATAAATTAGCACTGAGTGTGTTTGAAATGCCCTGTTTTCTCCTGGCGTCCCCTCAGTCTTGTTCCAGCACTGGAGACTCTTGTGTAACTATGTAAACCTTTTCTCTTTTTTCTCCTCTCCAGTCCCCCCCCCCCCGAAACACAAACACACACACACACACACACACACACACACACACACCTGACACACCTGAGTGGCTTCACAACATCCGCTGCTTGATGGCTGACTCAAAGGAGTGTTAATATGTGCCTGCCACTTCCAAAAGAAGAGAGAGAGAGAGAGAGAGAGAGAGAGAGAGAGAGAGAAAGAAAGGGAGGTGAGTGTGGGTGAAGGCCATCACTTGAGGCTACTGGCTACTGACTCCTGAAGGTGACTTCCGCTCTCTGTGGATC
>JAODXP020008332.1:25000-27500 GCA_027497455.2 Sardinella longiceps | reverse complement strand
TCTGTTTTTAAGGGGGTTGACTGTATCTCCAGATAGGCTACTTGAGCTCTGTCTTTATGCGGTGTGTGTGTGTGTGTGTGTGTCTGTGTGTGTGTGTGACGTTATGTTGACGTTAAAGTCTCTCACGGAAGTCATAAGAAAGCCCTTAGAGTTTGCAACTGTTAAAAAAAATATAAGAGTTCACGTTTTCACGTTTCATATAATATTCTTAAAATATTCTCATATCATAGTTATACCACTGTAGTCAAAACGACAAAACAACATGCAGAAGTGGCAGCAGTGGTGAAAGTGGGATACTGAACTCCATGCCATGTGTGATAAAGAAAAATTCTGCATTTTTCGAGGTGGTAACAAGGCTCTGAGGCCATTTACAAGAAAGGTCAACAACGTCTGTATTTTTTACGGAAGTTAAATTCATTTGGTGTGGACAAGGTTATGTTGTCCTTATTTTATAAATCCTTTATTGAATCTGTCCTCACATTTTCTTTTATTGCCTGGTTTGGGGGCATCAGTGTTCGGGACAAGAACAGTCTCAACCAAATTGTGAAGGTGGCGGGGAAGTCGATTGGATGTCCTCAGCTATCCTTACAATCAATTTATGAGAGACAGGTCATCAAGAAAGCAGAGTCAATACTGGACTGTACTTATCACCCCCTTCATTGCTCATTTGAAATTCTCCCCTCAGGCCGGAGACTTAGAGTGCCATTTTTTAAGTCCAACAGGATAAAACACTCTTTTATTCCCAGTGCAATTCGCCTGCTAAATTTGCACAATTCTGCAATTTTGCACAGACATTACTCTGATAATCTTGAGTCAGAAGGTTAGACAGGTTTTTTACAATGTATGAGACAATCTTTTATATCTATTGGTCTGTTGTTGTGTCCCCCTTGTGTGTTTGTGTGTTGTAAGTGGTTGTGTTTATTTATGCGTATCTGTCTGTACCTGACTGCAAGACAAGTTTCCCTTTGGGACAATAAAGTTAAACTGAACTGAACTGAACTGAACTGAACTGATCTGACGCATAACGGAGGAGCCTTTACACCTCGATAAGTGCATTATTTTTCTATATCTCCGCTACCACCATTACCACCTTGAACGTACATTATTTTTCTATCTAACACACACTGTCTCGTCTATTATCCCTTACTTATAGCATGTATTATCTGTTTTTATAACACGGTTACGTCATGTGATGCAAGACCTGGTAACTGACACTTAATATATAATTGGGACAGACAACGGCACACTCCGTCCTCTGTGTCCAACAAAGCTCTTGTAAGCTCTCACACTGAAAAAAAAGGAACAAGCACACTTGAGTGTGTGTGTGTGTGTGTGTGTGTGTGTGTGTGTGTGTGTGTGCATGGAGCAGCCGTGCTTACTGTGCTAGACCATAAGACCATAAGCAGGAGAAGAGGCTCTTGATTCCCCATCTGAAAGCAAAGGGCAGCATGTCTTTCTTTCTCTCTCTCTCTCTCTCTGTCTCTGAGCGCGGCGGCATCATTACCGAAGGCTATTGTGTTGGTCAACAGTGAGCCCCTCTTCAGTGAGTCTCATCAGAGGAGTTATTCCCCTGCCGCCTGCCTTCATCTTAAGCCCTGTGCCCTCTCTTTATCAAACACACCTCTTCCAGTCTCACTAGCCTACTCACACGCTACGCTCTTTATCATACACACCTCTTCCACTTTCACTAGCCTACTCATACGCTACGCTCCCTCTCTTTATCAAACACACCTCTTCCACTCTCACTAGCCTACTCATACGCTACGCTCCCTCTCTTTATCAAACACACCTCTTCCACTCTCACTAGCCTACTCACACGCTACGCTCCCTCTCTTTATCAAACACACCTCTTCCACTCTCACTAGCCTTCATCTTAAGCCCCGTGCCCTCTCTTTATCAAACACACCTCTTTCACTCTCACTAGCCTACTCACACGCTACGCTCCCTGTCTTTATCAAACACACCTCTTCCACTCTCACTAGCCTACTCACACGCTACGCTCCCTGTCTTTATCAAACACACCTCTTCCACTCTCACTATCAACACGCTACACTCTTTGTTATACACACTTCTTTCACTCTCACTAGCCTACTCACATGCTACGCTCACTCTTTTTATCAAACACACCTCTTTCACTCTCACTTGCCTATCGACACGCTACGCTTTTTGTTATACAGACTTCTTTCACTCTCACTAGCCTACTCACACGCTACGTTCCCTCTCTTTATCAAACACACCTCTTCCACTCTCACTAGCCTATCGACACACTACGCTCTTTATCATACACACTTCTTTCACTTTCACTAGCCTATACACACGCTACGCAAGAACATGAACCAATCGGCCCTTTAAACACAGTACTTCTCTTGGTGATGCTATAGTATAGTACATATGTCTGAAACATATGGGCCCAATAACCTATGTACAACAACTCTCAAATCTTAAAGAAACTGTCCAGGGCAAACAACACATCCAAAAGTGTCTGATATCTGTGTCACAT
>JAODXP020008332.1:10000-12500 GCA_027497455.2 Sardinella longiceps | reverse complement strand
TCTACATTAGGGATAACGGCCCCAAGATGGACTTAGTGCCTGTGTTCCGCTTTATTCACTTCCATCTCGGCCATGATCTCCCTCGATGGTCGTTATCCTGTTTATCACCCAGTTGCAACCGAAATGTAGAAATGTTAAGCAAGTGTTTAAAACATAATTGAAACAAGCATCTCCGTTTTAAATAAGTTACAGTAACCTGTTGGGGTACTATTTTCACGTGAAAGTAGATTCACAAGATTGCTTATTGTATTTATAGTTACCATTCTAAAGAGCACTGATATGGAACAGTGGTGAAACTTTTTAACAGATAAACGTCTCAAGTTTCAAGTATCAAGAAATAACTGACACCCTGTCAACCAATCAGAAAACATTATTCCATCATTCCAGCCGGTGATAAGAGAACATGATCTATTCTAGCCTTTTTGGTGCTCTAGGCCAGATTTGAGATCCCCCCCCCCTTCTAAAAATATAAGGGAAAACAAAGAAAAAAGTAAGAAATGTATTGTGATGCCCCCCTGATATTTGGTACCCTAGGCGACCGACTCGTTTGTCTATGCCTAGAACCGGCCCTGTTATCCAGCGATGTCTGCTGCTACTGAAAAACAAGCTCCATCAGTGCAGAGGCAGGCCTGAGTAAGTCAACAGGGTTTCCAGACAGCCCCTAATGATGGCAGGAGTGGGCGTGTCAGGACCACCTCTGGCTATGGACTATCAAGTGGACAATTGTCTTCTTGTTTTTCACTCCACATGTCATTGCCCAATTTTCCAAAAAACTACGTTTGTTTGTTGTAAGTTGCCCGAAATTATATAACCCAAATGTCACCAGGACAGTGAGGTATTGTATGCTTGTGTGTGTGTGTGTGTGTGTGTGTGTGTGTGTGTGTGTGGTGATTGGGGGGAGGGGGGGATGACTCGAGGGGGTTATGCCCAAGCTAGAGACCTTAGTTTGAATAGTGCTGACGTTGGTGAACTCAAGCACTTTAGAACACATGCTGACTTAAAGGATAGCTCGGGAGTAAGTACAAGCATAGCCCTGTTGCACGAGCCTTCTAACAGCACTAGATTTGGCATGGAATGAAAGAATTTAGAACAGCATAGACCAAACGTGAACACAATGGCGATGGCTAACAAGCACTTTACATTGAGTCACCGGTATCTCAGATACTTTTGAATAATCTGAGTTTCCATTGATTCAGTGTAAGGTGCTTGTTTGCTTCTGCTTTCAGGTTCGGTCTATGACCCATCTTCAGAACAAATCACACACATACAATTATACGCGCGCACACACACACACACACACACACACACAAACACACACACATGAACACATGGACTTGGACACCCTCGAACATGCGTGTGTGTGTGTGTGGTGTGTTTGTGTGTTTAAGTGTGTGCACGCACACACTCACACAAAACCTCATTCACACATAGCACACATAGACCACTAGGCTACTTGTCTGAATTCAGATCCCATGGAATCTCTAATCACTGTAGAACACTCCGGAAGGCAGAAGAACACTCCGGAAGGCTGAAGAACACTCCGGGAGGCAGAGAAGCAGAAGGCCTGGCAGGATGCCACTGTATGAGTACGTCGTGAGAAGGGAGATTCCCGTCTGAGGAATATTTTTGGCACACACACACAGACACACACACTCCTCTGAGCTCTCCTAGCTGAACAGACGTCAGTCAGTATAAATATGGCTGTGTGTCACTGTGATGTCAAAGATAGTTTGTCATAGAAGGTCTTTCACAAACACAGACGCAACACCCATTTCAGTAATACTGATTCAGCTCTTCTCACACACACACACACACACACACACACACACACGCACACGGGGACACACACACACACAAATACACACACTCTACTGTAGTCAGACACACAAGTTCACACACACTTAGAACAGAAGATTTTGTGTTCCCATGATATAATGTCACCAGTGACGGCGTGACCTTACTTGTGAAGCTGACACACACGCACGCACACACACACAGACACGCTCACACACATACGCAAACACATATGCACACTCACGCGCACACACACCCACTCACACATACGCACACACACACACACACACACACACACACACACACACACACACACACACACACACACACACACACACACACACACACACACACACACACACACACAGGCTGACCCTGCTTAATCACATCTGCTTTTCCCCATCTCTCATTTCATCCTCCTCTTCTCTTTTTCTCCTCTTTTCTTTCTCTTCATCCCCTTCTTTCTTTCTCTCCTCTTTCCATCTCAGCTCTTTACTGCTTCTTTTATTCATCACTTCTTTACTGCAGTTCTTCTGAACTTTATTACTAAATGGCTTGATAACTAACTTTATAGCTATCTAACTAACTTACTTTATAACTAATTATACCTAGTGCTGTCACAATTAACTGATTAATCTTGTGATTAATCCAAAATTTAAATTAACTCAGATTAATCCTGATGGATATGTTCCACTTTCATGGCATT
>JAODXP020008332.1:0-2500 GCA_027497455.2 Sardinella longiceps | reverse complement strand
TGGAGGAACAGAGTGGCCCAGGGGTGACATGCAGCTTAAGAGGTATGACGGTCCAGTGTCATCCAGTGTCGCTTCTGCAAAATAGGATATAAAGGGATACCGTCACTCAGTGTCTTCCAGTGTCTAAATCTCTACTAAACCCTCCACCTCCACCTCCTGCAGCCAACCTCACAGCCAACCCCTCTGCCCCTCTAAACTGCAGAGTTGCAGAAAGTAGTAGCGAGTTCTCTAACCCACTAACACAGACCATTGTCTGTCTCCCTCTCCCTCACCAACACATACCCTGTCTGTCTCACTCTTTCTCACCAACACAGACCACTGTCTGTCTCTGTCTCCCTCTCCCTCACCAACACATACCCTGTCTGTCTCACTCTTTCTCACCAACACAGACCATTGTCTGTCTCCCTCTCCCTCACCAACACATACCCTGTCTGTCTCACTCTTTCTCACCAACACAGACCATTGTCTGTCTCCCTCTCCCTCACCAACACATACCCTGTCTGTCTCACTCTTTCTCACCAACACAGACCATTTCTGTCTCCCTGTGGTAAAATCTGGTACTGGTAGCCTACCATGATACTGGTACCATTTTTGGCACCACCTTAGCCGAGGTACCAAGCATGTTGAACTGGCACTACACAATGACGTGTGGCTGTTGCTGCATCATAATGGTATCGACAGGATCAGTTGGAGGTGATTTTTCCCCAGCAGCCTTACTGCCATCACTTTTGGGTTTGTTTCCTCCAGCCATTCCTGAGCTACACTACATGTTCTGTCTGTCCTTTGGCAAGGCCGTATCTGAGTGGTGTGTGTGTGTGTGTGTGTGTGTGTGTGTGTGTGTGTGTGTGTGTGTGTGTGTGTGTGTGTGTGTGGTTGGGTTGTCTGGTCTAAAACTTGACCTGTAGGAAACCCCCCCAGCTCCCCAACAAGGCCAGGCAACCAGACAGATAGACTTCTCTCTCTACTCTCCCTCTCTTTGGGCCATGCTGTGTGTGTGTGTGTGTGTGTGTGTGTGTGTGTGTGTGTGTGTGTGTGTGTGTGTGTGTGTGTGTGTGTGTGTGTGTGTGTGTGTGTGTGTGTGTGTGTGTGTGGACCGTGCTGTTCCTGCTCAAAGCGGGGGAGAAGGACTGGAGGACGTTGGGAGGGACAGAGAGAGGGAATGTGTGTGTGTGATTGTGTGTATGTGAGAATCAGACAGACAGTGTGTTTGTATGCTTGTGTGTGTGTGTGTGTGTGTGTGTGTGTGTGTGTGTGTGTGTGTGTGTGTGTGTGTGTGTGTGTGTGTGTGTGTGTGCATTGGGAGGGACAGAGAGAGGGAATGTGTGTGTGATTGTGTGATGTGAGAATCAAGGCAGTGTGAATGCTGTGTGTGTGGGGGCGGAGGGAGGGACAGGGAGGTGATTGTGTGTGTGAGAATAGGCAGTGTGTGTGTGTGTGTGTGTGTGTGTGTGTGTGTGTGTGTGTGTGTGTGTGTGTGTGTGTGTGTGTGTGTGTGTGTGTGTGTGTGTGTGTGTGTGTGTGTGCGTGCATTGGGAGGGACAGAGAGAGGGAATGTGTGTGTGATTGTGTGTATGTGAGAATCAGACAGACAGTGTGTTTGTATGCTTGTGTGTGTGTGTGTGTGTGTGTGTGTGTGTGTGTGTGTGTGTGTGTGTGTGCGTGCATTGGGAGGGACAGAGAGAGGGAATGTGTGTGTGATTGTGTGTATGTGAGAATCAGACAGACAGTGTGTGTGTGTGTGTGTGTGTGTGTGTGTGTGTTGTGTGTGTGTGTGTGCATTGGGAGTGACAGAGAGAGGGAATGTGTGTGTGATTGTGTATGTGAGAATAAGGCAGGGAATGTGTGTGTGTGCATGTGTGTGTGTAATAGTGTATTTGTGAGAATAAGACAGGGAGTGTGTGTGTGTGTGTGTGTGTGTGTGTGTGTGTGTGTGTGTGTGTGTGTGTGTGTGTGTGAATATGAGAATAAGATAGTGTATGTGCGTGCGATGTGACAATAACACAGGGTGTGTGTGTGTGTGTGTGTGTGTGTGAGGGAGGGAGTAAGTGTGTGAATGTGTACATGTGAGAATAAGACAGGGAGTGTGTGTGTGTGTGCACATTGGGGGGACAGAGAGAGGGAATGAGATTAAAGGGGTGTGTGTGTGTGTGTGTGTTGTGTGGTGTGTGTGTGTGTGTGAAACAGATTGTGTATGTGAGAGTATCTGTGTGTGAGTAACTATGTGTTGTGTTGTGTTGTGTGTGTGTGTGTGTATGTTTGTGAGTGTGTGTGTGTCGCTGTGTGTGTGTATGTTTGTGAGTGTGTGTGTGTGTTTGTGTGTGTGTGTGTGGGTGAGAGAGAGAGAGAGAGAGAGAGTGTGTTTGTGATAAAAAGTGTGTTTGTGTGTAAAGCTGAGGTGAATCTCCACTGCTGGTGCCTCAGTGTCTCTCATACACACCAGAGTTTTATAGAGTTTATAGATGATACTCCCTCTGTTGCTAGTGACCTAGTGACTGTTGCT
>JAODXP020008326.1:80000-82500 GCA_027497455.2 Sardinella longiceps | reverse complement strand
CTAAGTCTTATTGGGACTGAGTCGTTTCGCAATCACACAAATTAGACTGACTGTAATAACAGCGATTTACTTACTTCAGAAGACTTGAGTGTGTGTGTGGGACCAGTCCCCCCGAGGCGCATTGGCTTCGCAAAAGGCTTCGCGTGTCCCCAGAATTGGCAGCAGTGGACACTTCTCACGCGTAACGGACAAACACACTTTATAATCCAAAGAACCGCTCTCACTGACGCACTCGCAGGTATCAAACTGCAACTCGAGTGAATTATCTCAAAAGCTCACGACTATGGATATGACGGACAATAACTGCTATCTTAGGCTGAACGTCGGTTCGGACTTCGGGCAGTTCTGCTCGGTTTGGAGTGTAGGATGGGCCCGGTAGCTGTCCTGTCCTGTGCGTGTGGTGTGGGTCGGTACGTCTCTAGTTTGTAGACACACGGTCGGTCCCGGGCTTTGTTGCGTAGTCACTCACACCACTACCCAAGTGAGTGAGTGAGAGAGAGAGTCATTTTCACTGGAAGGGGGCGGACTCAAACGCGGTAGGACCGTGTTGCAACTGGAGAGACGAACTGAACTGAGGCTGGCGGACAGACGGGCATGAAATCTCACAACACCCCAGACTCCCTCTCCACTATAGCAACCACATGTCATATCGCTGTGTGCTGCCTGTGGAGCTTTTGGATCTCAGAATCTCAGCAAGTTGCTCAGCCTAAGCCTGAGGTGGTTTCCTCCTGTTAGAGAACTGCCACGGCAAACACCAAATAAGTCAACAGCCTACTTTGTGTGGGAAAATAAATAACAAATATGGGTAGTTGTCAACCATACCGAATGTATAAATGGCCGTGTGTGTGTGTGTGTGTGTGCGTGTGCGTGCGTGTGTGTGTTTGAGTGCGTGTGTTTTGTCAATCAGACTTGATAGGACTCGTTTGTTTACCCACAAATCGTTTTTTCAAGTCTCGATTTACAAGGTCACAGTGAAAGAAACGCATCCACTTTATTTGGAAGAGTTGTGAAGTCAAAATATGGGAGTCTACTTCTTTGCCAAGTCTTTTTGAAAATATAGACCACAAATGAGTTCTTGGAAGGTTTTTCTTGGACACTTTTTCACCTTCTCTGGATAAAGCGGGCGGGAGTAGTTTAGTAAACTGGGATGTGAGTGTGTGTATCAAGCACTGTGAGACATTAGGTGCTGGTTTAGGGGGAGGGAAGCTTACCAATATCACTTGCGTGTGTGTGTGTGTGTGTGTGTGGTGTGTGTGTGTGTGTGTGTGTTTGGAGAAAAGCTTACCAATATCACTTGCGTTTGTCCTTCTTTCTCGACGTCCAGCTCAGATCCCTTTCCGATTCCCTGTTCGCTTCTTCACTGTTCCATCGGTTTAGCTTATTTTCTTTTCGGCTTCCAGGCCTCTTGGCTACTTGGCGCGGCACCTACCGGATAGCGGGAGAATCAAAAATCAACACCCAGAAATTCATGGAACATCCTGCACAGCAGGGCCCGGTAAAAGCAGGCACAGGTACAGGTTTGTGCATGCGCAGGTGTGTGTGTGCGTGTGTGTGTGTGTGTGTGTGTGTGTGTGTCCGTAGTACATTTATGTGGGGATGAAGTAGTAGGTGTCAATGTATTTTTGTTTATTTTATGATTGTGTATTGCATCATAATTTCTTCGCAAACAAACAAATAAACAAAACAAACAAACAAACAAAAACACTGCCAGACATATAGCATCACTGTATTCACTGAACTGAACTAAACTGACAGACAAGACGAGGCAAGACATTTTGTAGCTCTATAGCGCACAGTAGTGGTAGCTTTGCAGTATTACACCTTCCCAATCAGTCCGTTATCCAAGCCCAGGTCATTCCTCCGGTGTTCCAACCTAACTGGAGTTCTGATCCGACTAGAAGAGTGGATCCTGGGGGGACTGAGTTTGCTCTGCTCTGATAGGCTAACTCCTCCTTTAAATTAGATCTGTGATTGGCTGCTGTCAGTGGACTCTCATTGAGCTCAACTGTTTGCTTCTCCTCATCTCCACTGTTGTAAATGTGTTTACTGTGAGCACATTTAGCTCCTCTGGCAATAGATAGAAATATGAATATCAAAATCATGATGAAAACAATCATGGAGGATCTCAAGTCATTTTCCATACGTCAGGACTTAGAAACGCATTGATTGTGTGAACATCCCAACTTGTTGAGGTGCAGGGCAAAAACGCTAGACACTTAAAATAATTCAATGGCCACACACTGCTTATTCTCCCATACATTTAATATGCAATGTTTCAACCTTCTGGGTCTTCCTCAGGATTACAACTTCCCATGGCTAATATTCATATGTATGAAAGTACTGTAGGACAATAATTGCTCTCTCTCTCTCTCTCTCTCTCTGTCTCTCTGCACCTGTCTGTTGGGGTTGTCTGTGATGTTCTGTCTGTGTGCTGGGGCCTGTCTGTTGATGTTGTCTGTGATGTTTGTGTGATGTTTTATGGGGCCTGTCTGTGATGTTT
>JAODXP020008326.1:67500-75000 GCA_027497455.2 Sardinella longiceps | reverse complement strand
GACCTGAAATCTCAAGCAAAACTGGGGTTTTAATTTTGACACAACACAACATGACAGAAATATTGTGAAGTCAGGACTTTGATAACCTGAAAAACAATGATAACAGTTTTTGCTTATTGACACCATAACATCGAATTAACCTTCTTCTAACGTCCCCAAACGCTCCCCAAACGTTCCCCAAATGTCAGCGTTCTGTATCAAGTCAGGGACTTGAGCTTCATTTTGGTTTCTCCCCAAAGTGTAAAATGACATTTGATCCCGTAGGTCACCTCAATTCTTCAGAGGGACAAACATGCTTGTGAGTGTCCTAAGCCTTTGCTGACATGATGCGTCTCTCTCTCTCTCTCTCTCTCTCTCTCTCTCTCTCTCTCTCTCTCTCTCTCTCTCTCTCTCTCTCTATCTATCTATCCTGGGCTACAGGACAAACATATCTCTTTACAGCTCCAAACCCCATTCACTAACACTGCAGCATTCACCTCTAAATCTGTGTCTTTCTCCTTCTATTTTCAGGTCCGCATTCCCCAAAGGAGACGTGTTGAATCACTGTGTCGTAAAAGCACACACACTCACACACACACACACACACTCACACACTTTTCCATAGTTGACCACTTTGGTCCAGTGGCCGGTGGCCGAGACATTCATTCCCCCAGTTACAGAAGAGAAGAGAAGAGAGGCTTTCAGACGGCTGAGGGTTCTCCGAGCGGAGCGGAGCAGAGCAGAGCAGAGGTGGACACACAAACGAACGGACGGACGGCCGATGGCCAACGACTTACTCACCAGTCCTGCTGCTGTTTTCTCTTCTCCAGGAAGGTTTGATCCCCGTCAGCACCTGCTGCGGCGGCCGCTTCTCAAAAGTCACAAATAAAAAAGTCAACAAAGGAAGAAGGAAGAAGAAGACAAAAGCACGGTTAAAGCCAGACCAGCTGGCTTTGGAGAGAGTAACCCAAAATTGGGTTGTGTTTTGTTCAGATCTCGCTGCACAATGAGACGAAACTGCACCCCAGCACCCACCACACCCTGCCCATGGCAAACACACACACACACACACACACACACACACACACACACACACACACACATACCCACAGTGTGACCTACAGTGCATACAGACCATCCTGTGCTGTATGTGTGTGTGAGTGTGTGTGCGTGTCTGTCAGTGTCACACACACCTGCCCCTGTCAATCCAGGGTATATTTAGCGCGGAGGATCACTGTCAGCTTGCCTTTTGTCGGCCTTGGTGCCCGCGGTTACTGCCCCTACAAGCACATACCATCCCGACCATCCACTCCCCCAGACCCCCTCTGGGGCAACAGCACCACCGCTACAGGCACGCCATACAGAGTTCTAGAACACAGCAGAGTTCTCTGGTTCTTATTCCAACTCTAGAACAACAGCACCACCGCTACAGGCACGCCATACAGAGTTCTAGAACACAGCAGAGAGTTCTCTGGTTCTTATTCCAACTCTAGAACAACAGCAGAACCGCTACAGGCACGCCATACAGAGTTCTAGAATACAGCAGAGAGTTCTCTGGTTCTTATTCCAACTCTAGAACAACAGCAGAACCGCTACAGGCACGCCATACAGAGTTCTAGAATACAGCAGAGAGTTCTCTGGGTCATATCCCAACACTAGAACAACAGCACCACCGCTACAGGCACTCCATAGAGGCACAGAGTTCTAGAATACAACATAGAGTTCTCTGGTTCTTATTCCAACTCTAGAATACAAGCACAGAGTTCGCTGCTTCTTATTTCAACTCTAGAACACCAGCACAACTGCTACAGGCACGCCATAGAGTTCTCTGGTTCTTATCCCAACACTAGAATACAAGCATAGAGTTCTCTGGTTCTTATTCCAACACTAGAATACAAGCATAGAGTTCTCTGGTTCTTATTCCAACACTAGAATACAAGCATAGAGTTCTCTGGTTCTTGTTGCTACACTAGAATACAAGCATAGAGTTCTCTGGTTCTAATTCCAACACTAGAACACCAGCATAGAGTTCTCTGGTTCTTAAAAGGATCCCCGGCTAGTTTGGCATGTTAGCGTTATAAGATTAGTAACAACGTCAGTTTTAATTAACGTTACCCCAAAACATTAAAAATACGACGGTTTAAAGAAAATGTTTATTAGAACCTGAAAATCGTTTATTTGGTAAAGTTCTATTACGGTTACGCCTCAATGACTTATGGGTAAATCGTGACATCAAATGGTTGTCCAGCAAAATTCCATGGCTTTACAGGACCAGTTTAGGACGTTATTGCAAAGTGAAATAAATCTTCTGTGAAGTTTGCCGTTTAAACCCACGCCACCATGAATTAAGGGAACAACGCGGAAGACAGTACACGGTGTTGGAAGATGATCGGAGAGGTGAGGGTACGATAGAGGATCAATATTTACGTTGTCCATGTGTAGCTCCAGCTTGACCGAAAGCAGTGCAACCATTTGCCGTCACGTTTTACCCATAAGTCATTGAGGCGTAACAACAATGGAACTTTACTAGTGAAATGAATTTCAGCTTCTAATAAACATTTTCTTTGAAACCGTCGTGTTTTTGATGTTTTTGAATAACGTCAATTAAAGTTGACGCCAATGCTAGTCTTATAACGCTAACATGCCGGGGATCCTTTTAAAGATATACCAGAGCAAAATCAGTGCTGACACACCATAGAAACATAGATAGTACTGTAACTGTACGTAGTATATCTTTGCCCTTTTTTTTAATGCAGCAATGATCAGGCAAAAATCTTAATTGTTAGCAAACAGTCTGTGGTGCAGGGGGGAGCCGGAAGGACCTAAATGTCTCAGGGGGTAGCCTATACGCGGTAGAACAACAGCAGAACCATATGGAAACATAACAGATCTGTTTACCACCCCACTAGAACAAGAACAGAACATTTAGACCAGGGAAATGTGATGGGGGTATTCTCAACAGGTGGTAGATCAAACTTCTTTTGTGTTTCTTTTCAAGTTTATTTTGACAATAAAGAAGCGGAATGTTGTAGTGTATGATGTTTATGTCTGGTGTATGCTATTTGTATGTAAACAATATGTATCAATGTCAAGCAAATCTTGTATGCCTACATGAGATAAAATGAGCTGATTTCTTTTAATTCAGCAATTCTTCAGATATCGACCATCTACTGTATAATTGAATCTCTCTAACTGTCTTAGAGTGTACTGTATCATTTAATCTTTCTAAACAGTCTGGCTATAGAACTGTGAGATGCTGACGCTTCAGGACTATTCCTCTGAGATTGGGGCAGGTCAAAGAATGCTGATCTAATGATCTACATTAGAACAAAACTGCAAAACGCTCCAACTGTCTAACTGTTCTAGAGCTCCATTCGCACATGTGCTCCTGTTCCGTGGGCTATTAGTGTGTCTGCCACAGTGCTCCTCTCGAGCTGAAGATTCTAGAACACACATCCATCCGCACATGGTCTCCTGCTTCCGTGGGTTACTGGCGTGTCCGGCGGGGCTGGTCGGCGCAGGTTTGGCCCGCAGAAGAGGCGTCGCTCCCTGGGTCGTCATGCCTGACCAAAGACAACAAACACGGGGCAGCCCTGTGGTCTCCATGGCCACGGCTCAGTGCGCTCTCATAAACGCTCGCTGAAACTTTTGGGAAATGACACTTTTTAGCTGCGCTTTACTGCTTTTTCGCCAGCTTCTCGGCATTGTTTACCATAAATACCGTCAATCTGTCAACACCGCTGGACTTTACAGGAACTGGCACGGAGAATGACGATGAGCTGGCACACAGACAACCCAACCAGCGAGTAGTCCTGACATACCTACCTGTCTGGGTCAAACGCAGGCATTAACGGAGAAATTAGTCCATAGCCCTTGTTCTTGGGAAGATCTGATATCACCAAGTAATTAAGAGTCCGGGATCAATGTCAAACTTGTTGCCCTGGATGGATGGGTTAGGATTAGGGTTAGGGTTAAGGTACATTGATCCAGGGCAAACGTTTCACATTGATCCTGGACTCTTAAATACTTGGTGATATCAGATCTGGCTTGTTCTTGGTAGCCTGGCCCAGGGTTGTCTTGGTCGGGGGAAATGGGCCCTAAGTGACCAGGGCCCCATGTGGTGGAAGGGCCCTTGGGGAGCCTGGAGTGATGGGGGGGGGGGCATGGTCTTTGCTTGTTGTAAGGATATGGCTGGATCGTCACGTTATTCCAGAAGATCGACAGACACAAAGTAAACAAAAAATGCTTTATTATTATTATTATTATATTTATTATTAGGAAGGACACCATAAAACGGATGGGCAGACAGAATCAGTGACAGGAATAAAGTGGTAGACAAAACAAAAAGCCATCCACGCTTGTCATGTCACAACAAATGACGTCATCAGTAGGCGATCGTTACATTGTGCATAGGGCCCAGAATTCGATGCTACGCCCCTGACCTGGCCAATGTCTTCCTACGTACAGTAACTGCAGAGAGGATCCATGATCTTTGGTAACTGTGCTCGATTTTCATCCTCTTCCAGTTCTCTGTCTGGGATTGGGGCCATAGGGGTCCTGAGATTCAAGGGTTGAAGGAGACGACCGAGACGCTATGATTCAGTGGTTTGTGATTCAGAGTCAAGTCAAAGTCAAAGCGAACTTTGGCCCTGATGAAGGCCAATATGGCCACAACGCATAGGCCCATGTGTTTTTAAATTGCCATGTGAAATTAAAGGCTTTTTTATATTTCTTCAAATCTCAGAGTGCCTCTGCTTTTTCCTCTTCTTTTGGACTTACACTTCACCTACACTACAGAAGAGCACCTGAGTAACATTGTTTGCACAGCCTCGCTCTTTTGTGTCTTCTCAAAGCCAACTTTATTGTCAATCAAGCACTGCAACAGTACATTGCAAGCAGACTGAAATTGCGTTTCTCAAAACTGCAACTGTGCAACAAGTTAAAAATTAAGACATACAACTAAGAAGAATTTAAGACATCACAACTCACTAGGACATACAATGCAAATGATATCAAGATAGATATCAGGCATGATAATAATAGATATCAGTAACATAATAACAGACAACATAACAGACATTGTGAGCATACATTCTATAGACTGTCAGTGTTTCAAAAGTCCTTGAGGTATGTTGCTGAAGTGCAGTAATCCTGAGTTAAACAATTTGCAGTGAGCTTTTCTCGTTTGAGGTCACCCTGTGTGTGTGTGTGTGTGTGTGTGTGTGTGTGTGTGTGTGTGTGGTGTGTGTGTGTGGTGTGTGTGTGTGTGTGTGTGTGTGTGTGTGTGTGTGTGTGTGTGTGTGTGTGTTAAACGATGTGCAGTGAGCTTTTCTTGTTTGAGGTCACCCTGTGTTGTCTCGTCTGTGTAGGAAAAAGAATCAGGAAATGTGGTACAACATTCCGGTAGACCAAATATATCACTCACTGTTGATCAGAGCTTCATTACTATACAGGAATAAAAACGTTTTTGTCTTCAATTCTATGAAATGTGTGTGTGTGTGTGTGTGTGTGTGTGTGTGTGTGTGAGTGTGTTTGTGTGTGTGTGTGTGTGTGAGTGTGTGTGAGTGTGCGTGTGTGTGTGTGTGTGTGTGTGAGTGTGTGTGTGTGTGTGTGTGTGTGTGTGTGTGTGTGTGTGTGTGTGTGTGTGTGTGTGTGTGTGTGTGTGTGTGACGTTGAGAAGTATGAACAGTGGCTCTGGGTGTGCAAGTGTGTGAGCATGTGTGTATGGGGGGGAGGGGGAGTTACTGTATGTGTGTGTGTTGGGGCTTGTGTATGTGTGTGTGAGACATTGAGGAGTTTGGCTTTGTGTGTGAATGGTAGAGAACCAGTACTGTGTGTGCGTGTGTGCATGGGCAGAGGCCCTGGGTGCTGTGTGTGTGTTTGTGTGCACGTGCGTGCGTGCAAGTGAGTCTGTGTGTGTGTGTGTGTGTGTTTTGGGTGGGGCAGGAGGCACCAGTGGCCGGCTGTAATGATAGGGCAGCTCCGCCAGCCATGGCTTGTGGGGACGACGTGTCCGGCACACACACACACACACACACACACACACACACACTATACACACACACACACACACACATACACACACACACACACACACACACACACACACACACACACACACACACACACACACACACACACACACACACACACTCACAGGCACACACACACAAACCCCACCCAGGAGGCCCTGGGCAGGCCAACACACTCCAATGGGGTATGGCCACACCAACGCACATATACTGTGCCCACACACATGTGCGCACACATGCTTAGACATTCACACACACACACACACACACACACACACACACACACACACACCACATTCCAGTATCGGTCTCTGCCTCCCTGCTTGTCTCGCCAAAGTCATATGCCACCGCCGCTGCACCAGACACACCCGCACTGGGCATCCCAACATCCAGACACATTACCCATAATTCCACTGGGCATCCCAACATCCAGACATATTACCCATAATTCCACTGGGCATCACAACATCCAGACACATTACCCATAATTCCACTGGGCACTGGGCATCACAACATCCACACATATTACCCATAATTCCACTGCTCACTGAGAAGTCAGAGGATAACCCAACAATCCAACAAGTGTCCACTGATGAGAAAGGAGTTACAGAGCCTAACACATTTCTACTACTAATGGTCTCACGCATTTCTAATACTAAAGGCCTAATACATTTCTACTACCAAAGGCCAATTCAGACTGAAGATCCACAATGAGATGAAACTGTTTTAGAGAGGAGTTGCACTGGTGTGAATCAATTGCTGCAGGCCATCGCAAAATATTTAACATATCAAATGGCAGTTTCAGAGTTTTAGAAAATCACTGGTTTTTGAACGTCACAGCCCGTCTCGTCGCTGATCTTTGGTCTGTAGCCACCTTAACAACCTAACACATTTCTACTGAGGGGCAGTTTTTCCGAAGGCGCGTCTATGTTCCCTAACACATTTCTACTGAGGGGCAGTTTTTCCGAAGGCGCGTCTATGTTCCCTAACACATTTCTACTGAGGGGCAGTTTTTCCGAAGGCGTGTCTATGTTCCCTAACACATTTCTACTGAGGGGCAGTTTTTCCGAAGGCGCGTCTATGTTCCCTAACACATTTCTACTGAGGGGCAGTTTTTCCGAAGGCGCGTCTATGTTCCCTAACACATTTCTACTGAGGGGCAGTTTTTCCGAAGGCGCGTCTATGTTCCCACAGCCCTATATTCCCTTAGCCTGACACGGCAGACTATAACATGAATGTGCAGTCTGGAGACCAGTGATAGACCCCCGAGTAAAACTACTAAAACTATTCAGCGCGACTAGCATCTAACAAGCGAGTTAAACAACGCTAAGTCCGCCCCAAAAACTCCCTGTCCAGATATGACGTTGTGATAAGCTGAACACCATGATGTCTGAATACAACCAAGAGCGTAAACAGCCCAGAAACAGCTCAGACACAATCAAGGTCTGGTACCTAGACCCACTCGCTGAGCAAATTAAATTTGCTACCG